>JAKCPB010001717.1:0-159601 GCA_021442155.1 Cymbidium sinense
AGGTCGATTGGGTTAAGTTCCTCACATATAAGAAAGAGAAAAAATAGTGTAGAGCTCTACCATTATACAACTGAAATATGAAAGAATAATTATAATTAGAATGAATACATGCTATGGGGTCTTCATTCTTCATGTCTCCATGTCTTCCTTCCTTAATTTGATTGATTATTTCTTTGATTTGGATGTGTTTGCTTCAAATGCATCACATGGCACCCCAAGACAAAGCCTTCTAACCGCTCATCCTAATCCCCATAGCACTAATCTTAATTCATATTGCAAAATTATATTTGTATGGGAAAAGTAAGTCTAACTACACTTGTAAAATAGAGGTTAACTAAATATACATACAATCCTAAGCAATTATATGTATATTTTGGACTTAGTTCCTTGCACATGGGTAACCAAGTCAACATGTCCTAATTTAGACTATGCTTAAGGATTTAAGCAACCCCAAAGCATTTATATTTATTTTAAGCCTTAAGCACATTCCCTACAAAAAATATGATTAGGCTAATAACAACCTAACATCAGTCTACAAAGCATACACCCTAACATAGTCTAAAATATTATATCACAAAATAAAAAATACAGCACAACATACACCACCATAACTTAGGACTAGAAGTGGTGACTTAGTTTTGTGCTAAGACTTTACGTGGCATATCTTACTAGGCATTAGAGTTATGATTTTCTAAGCCTATAAAGGTTTAATTTCACATAAAGGTTGGTTTCATTTCAAGTTGTTTAGTTGATTCAAGAATTTTAATTTGTAATTTGTTTAGTTTCACTTGATTTACACTTAGCATCTAAGTGTTGAAAAGAGAGGAAAGAGGATTGCCCTCTTTCATCGCTACCTTAAGCCACTTTCTAGAGTACATTTTTATGATTTAGTTTTCTTTAGTGAATGGTTTATTAAATATTTTTATTAATCCTAAGTTTAGGTTAACTCTAAATAATCTTATTCAATATGAAAGGCATTGTGGTATTTATTTTCATATGTGAGGGGATACCACACAGATCGTAGGAGGTACTTATTGAAATGATTGAGTATGACATTGAGGTATAATGTGTTATCTCGAAAAATAGAGACATCACCCTTCAATGGACCTAATCACCTAATAAGGACTCTTAAGGCATGATGGATCTTCAAATATACCAAAGATTTTTCCCCTACTTTATATAAATGAAAAAGCAGTGTTTAAATTAAATCAGATTCTAAAGTTCTCTATGGAGGCAAGTCCCCATAGTTAATTACATCTTAGAGAATGAAATTTCTTAAGAATACTCTCGATTAAAGTATCCAATTATCATCTCTAAAGATTTCAAGGTTAGACTATCAAAGATTGATTATGTTTGGAAAATCAATCTGGGAAAGTTCAAGGAGAAGACTTATTTTTGGAATCCAAAGGGAGGGAGTAGGAAATGCTCAAAATATTAGGAAGCCTAGTGAGCATTTCAATCTATCATATAATTGGGCTTTATATATTTGAAAGTGAAGAGATTTTATTCATTTGAGTTGAAATTTTATTAGATTACTAGGGCTTATAATCCACCAACACAAGGTTGTGGGAATACCCAAGAGGTGAGGATTTATGCTTATAGCCTGAAGGAAATAGCTACCTCAGATCCTAATTATATGGAGCTTTAGTATGAGCTAAAGCATGACCTAAATCTAAGCAATAGGTGGACATAAAGGTTCACCTCCACAAGAGAGGATGAACAGTCCGACTTCTGGACTTATAACCTCCTAAGTGGCTGCCAACTAACTCTTCCTATGATTTTAAAATCATGTAGTCTAGTCTTATAAATTTCAAGATAACTAGGGTAGTTATTTAATTACTAAAGTCCAAAAATCCACTCTCTAAGCAATTAGAGCATGAGTGGTATGAGCATATGATTTAATCTATAAATGCACAATCTTTTCAAATTTTATTCCTTCTATTTTGACACATCATTTAGGCAAACGTTTTTGGATTTTTATATGCTTAAATGCATGATGAAGTAGATTATTGGCCAAATCAAAAGTAAAAGAGGGTGAAGCTCCATCGATAGGGGTTGCTCTCATGGGTCAAGTGGCCCCTATGCGTGCAAAAATGGAGGCCCTCATTTTGCAAGAGTGATTCAAGATGCATGCTCTTATGAGTTGTTTTAAAATTTAGTTATGAGTGATTAGTTAGGTAAAAAATTTATTTTTATCCTAAGAGCCTAACATATCTAGGACACACATTAAAGCATCATTCACAAGAAACTATGAAGAAGCATGTCATTTCTAATGCGCAATTTAAACAAATCATCAATTAATTTTACAACTACCGCAAAAGAATAAGAGGCTGGTGTGATCGGGTATCGCCATACAACCTGAAAAGATAAAAGATGGGTAGCCGAGCTCTACCCTTATACAACCCGAAATATGAAAGAATAATTATAATTTTATTGAATACATGCTATGGGGGTCTTCATTCTTCACTCTTCCATCTTTTTCCTTCTTTCTTTCTTCTTTGATTTAGATATGTTCGTTTCAAAGGCATCACAGGACACCCCAGGACAAAGCCTTCTGGCCATTGCTCATCCTTATCCCCCATAGTATTGATCCTAATTCCTATTATAAAATTATATTTATATATAGAAAATAAATCTAACTACACCTACAAAATAGATATTAGTTAAATATACATACAATCCCAAGCAATTATATATATAATGTGGACTTAGCACCCAGAACATGGGTAACCAAGCCCACCTGTCTTAACTTAGATTATTCTTAGGGGTTTAAGCAACACAAAGAGAGCATTTACATTTATTTTTATGCATCACCTTAAGCATAATCTCCTAAAACATGATTAGGCTAGGAGCTAACATCCAATCTACAAAGCATACACCCTACCATCCTGTCTAAAATATTATTTCATAAAATAAAATATACACCACATCATGCATCGTCCTAACATAGAGCTAGAAGTGGTGGTCTAATTCTAATGTGTGTGTTAAGTTCTTATGTGGTATGTCTTACTAAGCATTAGAGTTATATTTTTCTAAGTGTAGAAGTTATTTAATTTCACATAAGGATTAGTTTCACTTGAAGTTATTTAATTGATTTGCAAATTTTAATTTACATTTTATTTATGTTGCACGATTTACACTTAACTAAGTGTTATAAAGAGAAGGAAGAGGATTTCCCTCTTCCATCTTACTTGCCTATATATATATATATATATATATATATATATATATATATATATATATATATATATATATATCATATATATATATATATATATATATATATATATATATATATATATATATATATATATATATATCATTCCTTTCCATCACATGTATCATGCATATGACTTAATACTTAGCATATGCATACAACATATTTTGCACACTTAAATGATGAATGTATGTGTATGTTTGAATTTATTTTCTTCATTGAATTATATGAACATATAAATTAAAGCTCTATCCAAATTCTAATACCAAATTACATAAGGATGGAATCACATAAGTACGTATCATTGTTAACCAGGAAAGTGAGGTAATCAAATGTCCTCCTTAGGCTACTTAAAGCCTCGTATTCCCGGGATGTCCATATTATATACTTATTGACATTACAAGCCTATGTAGATCTATACATGAGTAAGGAAAAGAGAGAACTAATTTATATGCATCATATGCTAATGACTTAGGTGGATATGAATGCATGTATTTTTAATAATAAAAGGGGATCTTCATCTTTTGATTAAACACACATACACATATATAAAAGGTGCAAGCAAGTACGTTCCATTGTTAACCAAGAAAATGAGGTAATCAAATGACCTCTTTGGGGCTAATTAATGCCTTATATTCTCGGGATGTCCAGACTAAACACTTGATACCTTAAATACATATGAATGTATACACAACTATGTAGATAAAAATCATGTAAAGATTGTTTATTTAATTAAATCATTTAGGCATATAAATTAAAGCCCTATCTAAATTCTAATATCAAAATACATAAGAATGAAGCTAAAAGAGTGCATCGTTATTAAACTAGGGAAGTGAGGTAATCAAATGACCTCCTTAGAGCTACTTAAAGCCTTGTATTCCAGGGATGTCCAGACTATATAGCCATTATTATTCAAAATCATGTAAATCTATATATGAATTATAAGAAAGAGAGCTTTATTTAATATGCTTAAGCTATTAACACATATAAATCCTATGTGTATTCATAACTATCAACATTCTAAGTTATTATAATTAATTTATAAGTTTTAGAAAATAGTTTTCAATTTATTAGTGATAATAGCCACACATATATTTATTTAAGCCAATACATACAAGCTTTTCATAAATTTATTTAAGCCAATACATACAAGCTTTTCATAAAGGAAATTCATTTGATTTAATTAAATTTGAAAGCATGAATGTATGAAATCAAATGACATACAACATTTAATGTGATTAGAAACTAATAATTGAATATCAACACATGATTCATCCAATTAAACTAATTCCTAATGACAACCACATTAAATAAACCCATTTAAAGAAATAAAACAAAGTTCCTTTATCATTTTAGTTTTGAATTTTTGATTTGATTTAAAGAGGAGGAGGGTACTCATTTGTTATCCCATTCCCACATTGGTAATTTAATTTGATTTAAGAGAAGGTAATTAGGTAAACTTTATGAATTAATTATGTTGGATCCTTAACTAAGTCAATTAATTACCCTATGTACCTTAATGTCATTAACTAAGTAATTATGAGCCAACATGATATGCACATGGATGAAAAGTAAATTTGCAATGACCTTAGAAAATAAAAGAGGCCTAATACAATTGTCTCATAATTAATAGCTAATTAAATTACAAAATTTTAATTATGTACTCTTATGACTTCCCCACACATGTGGATTAGCCATAATTTCCCTAAATGTCTTTATGTTATTAAACACCTAAAGATCTACCCCGATTTAATTAATTAGGTTCTAATGTGATTAGGATTTGAATTTGAGTAATTAAGCCTTTTAATTAATTAATTAATTATTTAATTAGTCTCGTTTCTTAATTATCTTTTCTTTAAAGGAGGATGAACTTAGGAGAAAGATTAGGAGAGGGGTCTTAACCCCATTTCCCTTTCCCATTCACTATTCAATAGTGATTAGTAAGCTCATTTAATTAATTTTTTATATTTATGAGGTTAATTAATTGATTAAACTAATTAAGAGAGTGATTAGGATTGAATAGTCAATTACCCTAATTAACCAAGTAATAAATCCCAAGAAAATTATGAAGAAGTCATCCCATTAAATTAACCCACAAAATTTGGGATTAATTACTCAAGAAATTAAGTAGTAATTAAGCTAATTAAGTTTTTAATTAAACTTTAATTAAGCCTCAGTCAATATTCAAAATCATTTGAAATTAATTTTAAATAAATCACCTCTAAAATACCTTCAAAATAAGTATTTATTTATAATTTTTAAATTTTTTCTATAATTTGTTATGACTTTTTGAAGGTTCAATGACTAAATACATTAATTAAGCCTTAATTAAGCCTAATCCTGTTGGCACCATGCGGACCGCTGATGTGGCACACTTTCCACTTGGTGCCATGGGATTGGCCACTTATGTGTGTCTCGACCGGCGTGGCTAGCGGAGACATGCTTTCATATCTACCATCGTCCCAGATCAACATCACATATCAAACCCGTGATTCCTTAAGGGATAAAATCAGATTAAATCTAGTGAATAATCACAACTATCCATTCTGATTACGCAGAATGGACAGTGTGTGATCGATCCTCTAACGAGTGATGAAAGATGGACACAGTCTGCCTTCTGTCGCTCGATCTAAGCTCACCCAAGCTTGAATCAACTCAAAATGGATCCCACACCTTCACGATGATGATCCGAGGGGATCCAACAGTGGAAAATGCATGATATTCAAGTTTCCTTTGAAAAGGCCAAATGAAATTCATCTCAATTTTAATAGAATAATCTCCAAGCTCAAGATCGACAATGAAACTAATTGAGGAAGCTTCGACTAGTAGAGATGAAGCCTTGTTGGTCAGCACGCACGATGATTTCTTCTCGTTTGCTTGGATGGCTACGAACCATCGATTTGGAGGACAACGTTGATCGAAGTCACACATCTAATGGTGAGGGCTGTGAGACAATTTGTTCTTGCTCGGAGTGAGGGAAGGTGTGGGTGAAGTTGATTTGAGTTTTGTGGAGAATTGGAAGAATTGGATTGAAGGGGATGTCCGATCTTGGGAAATCGACAATGGGGAGCTTCAGAAGCTTGAGGAGGGCTCTAAGGCTTTGACATGACCTTAGGGAGCTTGTAAAGGGTGAGAGTGATCGATTGATAGAAATGTGGGGTATATCCCCTTGATCAGATGGGCGGATTGGAGCCCAATTTTTGGCTCATCAACTCATCAGGTGTCGAGTGGTGGTGTTACCTCGTGGCTTGAGATGGTTGGTGGGATGCTTGGTTGGTGGCTGAAGGTGGTTGTCTTCTCCTTTGGGTCCATTAGTTTCAACTAGTGAGGGGAGGTGAGTTAACATCACCTTTATCCATGGCTGACCTAGTTAGTTGGGCTAAGTGGCGTCCCTCATTTTGGGTGTTTGAGTGCTACCAAGGGGAAAAAGAAGGGTGGACTTTGCCATTTTGGGAAAAATCCCATGTGTGGAGGAGAATCAAGGGAGATTTGCCTTGGGTTGAACCTAAATCAGCTTGGGCTAGTTTTGGGCTGACCCAAGGTTAGCTTAGGATGGGTTGGGTCAGATCCCATTAGGTTTTGGCTAGGTTGAAGTGGGTTTGGCTCAATTTGACTCTTATAGGTCAAATTGGGCTAGGTTAGCCAATTGGTCAAATTGGGTCAAACCAAGGCTTGGGTCAAGCTCAAATGATGATTTGAAGTGTTTTGGCTCAATTGGTTTAAACAAATTTGGCTTAGGTTTGATTTTGGCTCATTTGGATTCATGTAGGTCAAATGGGTCAAGTTGACCAATTTGATCAAATTGGCTATTGGCTTGGGTTATGGGTTGATTCATGTTCAATTGGTTAATTGAAAATGATTATAAACTTTGGTTTGAATTAATTTGGATTTGATTTGAATTTAGACCAATTTGACCCTTGGTCAATTTCACTAAATGGGTTAGTATTCAATTGGCCAAATTGGGTTGAATTATGGCTTTGGTCAAGTTCAAAATCAATTTGGGATGAACTTGAGCCATTGGTTACAATCAATTTGGGTTAGATCATGATTTGACCTAATTTGGTCTTTAGGTTAAATTGGGTCAACTTGGGTCAAAGAGCCAATTAGGTTAGGTTTGACTCAATTGATGGTCAAGTCATGTTCGATCATTGATCATAGGTTAGTATGAATATAGGTTTTAATTAATTTGTCTTAGGATGAAATTTGGCTAATTTGGTTCATGGTGTTGACTTGGTCACATGACCAAGTTGACTTAGTTTGAAATTGGATTGAACCAAGCATACCAAAATAGGTCCCATAGGTCACTTTGGGTCAAGTGAGCCTATTGAGTTTAGTTGGGTTGATTTTGGGTTGATTTTGATTTAGTTGAGTTTATATATGGATTTAGGATTGATATATAGCTTTGATTGATTTGGGTTCAAATGGACTTTAGTTTATTTGGATATTTTGAGTCAAATGGGTTATATTAGGTTTGATTTGGATTGATTTGATTTGGCTTGATGATTGTATATTTGATTTATATTTGGGGTGATGATTGAAGGAATAATTGATTCTTGAGAAAATCAATTGAATTTAGTTTGGTTTTAATTGAAAGTTGGTTAGTCTGCAATTTAATCATATGGCTCAAGCTAGGGTTTTGATTTGATTTGGTATTTGGATTTGGTATGATTTTGATTATATAGTTTGGTTTGATTGGAGAGTTGAATTGACTTGGAGAAAATTAATTGAATTTGGATGAGTTTGGATTTGATTAAGGCTAAGTCTATAAAATTAATTCATAGGGCTTGTAGGGTTGATTTGGTTTGGATTTTGGTTTGAATTGATTATAGATTTTAATCACTTGATTTGGGATATGAGTTTGGATTTGGATTAATTGAACTTGATTTGGATTTGGATTTGGATTAAAGGAGCATGCATAGATTGGGTTTAGGCTATAAGGTAGGTTTGTCTCCCAAGTCCTAAGGCATAGCATAATCTTGTGTCTTATGACTAAGGAAGTCTTAGTGTCTAGAAGACTCCTAAGTCTAAGAAGAGGAGATTAAATCCTCACTCCAAAAGTGAGGTTAACATGCATCTTAGGATTAACATAGTTGAATTACTATCATGTGACATATATCAAATTATTCTTTTTTATCACATGTAACATGCATATGATTCAATCCTAAGTGTATATACATGCAACATGTCTTAGCACTTGAATGATGAATGTATACATTTAGAATTTATATTTCATTTTATTGAATTATTTAATACATGTAAATATAAAGCTCTATCCAAATTCTTATACAAAAATATAGAATGAAATCAAATAAACGTTCCTTTATTAACCGTGAAGTGAGGTATTCAAATGACATTTTGGAGCTACTTAAAATCTCATATTTCTAGAATGTCCATATATACTTATTAACATTCAAACACATGTAGATTTGCATACATGAACATAGGAAAGAAAGCTCCAAATCACATGAATAACCAATTTAATGACCTAAATAATTATAAATGCATGCATTTTTAATAGAGAAGGTGGATTTCCTATTCTTTAATCACATATACATACACATGTATAAAGACATAAATAAGTATGTGTCATTATTAACCAGGGAAGTGAGATAATCAAATGACCTCCTTGGGGCTACTTAAAGCCTCGTATTCACAGGATGTCCAAACTATATAAGCACATGATTTATTCAATTAAATTAAGTCCTAAGGACAATCATATCAAATAAAATTATTTAAAGAAAACCAAAACTTCTTTATTAATTTGATTTTTTTTTACTTAGATTTGATTTAAAGAGGAGGAGAGTTTCTTATTGTTTTAATCTCATTCCCATGTTGGTGAACTTAATTGGTTTAATAAAAGGTAATTAAGTGGATTTTATGAATCAATTAAGCTGGATCCTTAATTAAATCAATTAATTACCCTTACCTATGCTTCTTTAATTTGATTAACTACTTAATTATGAGCCACAAATGACATGAACATGTGAGAAAATAAAATTGCAAAGCTCCTAAAAGGACCTAATGCAAATAGCTCATAATTAAAGGTTAATTAAGGTAAAGAACCTAATTAAGTACTTTTATGATTTTCTCACACTTATGTGCTAATCATAATTTTCTTAAAGGTCTTTATGTTATTAAACACATAAAGAGGAACCCCTAATCTCATTGTTAATTATCTGATATGATTATGATTTCAATTTGATTACTTAAGCCACTTAATTAACTAATTAAACCCTTAATTGATTTCCATATTAATTAACCTTCTTAAAAGAAATGGACTTGGGAAAAGGGATTAGGAAGAGGTCCTAATCCCACTCATCAAACAATGATTAATAAGTTTAATTATTTAATTTGTTGCTATTTAGGGTGTTAATTAATCATTAAATTGATTAAGGGAATAATTAGGATTCAAATGATCAATTTCCCAATTAATCAAGCAATAAATTCCAAGAAAATCATGGGAGGCAGAGATCATCCCATTAAATCAATAGGGAAAGTTTGGAATTAATTGCCCAAGTAATTAGGGCTTAATTAAGCTAATTAAGTTTATACTTAAACCCAAATTAAGCCTTAATTATATTTCAAAATTAATTGGAAATATTTTAATTGGATCTCCTCTAAATTAGCTTTAAAATGAGTTTTTATTTTTATTTTTATGAATTTTCTATAATTTGTTATATTTTTTCAAAGTTTCAGCAATTAAATGGATTAATTAAGCCTTAATTAAGCTTAATCTCATCGGCACCACGCGGATCGCTGATGTGATGCGCTTTCCATGTGCTGCCGTGAAACTAGCTACTTAAACCCATCTAACGCGGGGCCTACATGGTTACGGTGGACATGGTTTCTTCCCCGTCGTCCCATCTAAGATCGGACGATGGAGATTAAATCCACAGTTCTTTATGGATTTAAATCGGATTTATCTAGTGAATAATCATGACCGTCCATTTCAATCACATGGAATGGACGGTGCGTGATCTATCATCCCCTGAACGACAGGAGACGGACATCATCTGCCTTCCCTCACTCAATCTGAGCTCACTATAGTTCGAATGACATCAAAATTGATCCCACACCTTCACGAGGAAGATCCCAAGGGATCTAACAGTTGGATTCACACGATGTTCATGTTCTCTTCAAAAAGGCCTAGAAAAATTTGCTAAGAGCTCGATTTGAATGAATTTACCTGGCTCAAGATCAAGGCATAATGCTTGAGGTAGCTTTGTATGGGGCCCCATTGAGAAGGCGGTGATTCCTGTCGTTTGCTTGGTGTACCAAGCACCATTGCTTTGCAAGCTAGCATTAGTCGAAGTGGTGCTTCAGGTTGTTGGAGGGCTCGGGAGACGATTCGTTTCACCTCGACGGAGATTGGTGAATGTGTGGGTGAAGCTAAATTGAATGGGGTTGAGGTTTGAGGAAGTTGGATGGGAGGAGGCCTTGCACTATTTCAGGTCGAGGTGTTATAGTGTCGGGAAGGCTTTGGGAGCTTCGAATTCACTCAAGGGATTTCAAAATTCACCTAGGAAGCATTTCGAGAGTGAGTATGTGAGAATTCAGCTGAATGGAGGAGGGGTATACCCCCTCCTCCTTAAGATCAAATGACTCAGATTCAATCCCTGATTTTCTTCCATTCAACTGCCACAGGGCACTTGAAAGGTCAAGGTCAAGCTGAGGTGGCTCGATTTGGTTGGCCAAGAGCTTGGGTTGGTGGCTCAAGGCAATCCCTTATTCCTTGTGTTCGGTCCATGTGGGGAGGTGAGTTAACTCACCTCCCCTTAGTCCATGGCCAACATAGCCCACTTGGGTTGGGTTAGCCACATTAGTGAGGTGCTATTTTGGGTGTGGGGTGGCAGCCAAGGAGAAAAAGGGAAAGTTGATTTTCTAATTTGGGTTTGATCCCATGTGGAGAGTTTATCCAATGGCTAATGGGTTGGATCGGCCTCATTTTGGGTTGAGTTGGTTTTGAGCTGACCCAAGGTGAGTCTAAGATGGGTTGGGTCGATTTCATTGGGTTTGGGCTTGGTTTAAGTGGGTTTGGCTCAATTTGACCCATGTAGGTCAAATTAGGCTAGGTTGTTCAAGTTGACCAATTGTTCAAATTGGGTCAAACTAAGGCTTTGGTCAAGTTCAAATGATGATTTGAAGTATTTTGGTTCAATTGGTTTCAGTCAATTTGGCTTGGATATAGATTTGACCCATTTGAAGTCATATGAGTCAAATAGGTCAAGTTGACCAATTTGATCAAATTGGCTAAATTGTCTTGGGTCAGGCATTGGTTTAGGTTTGATTGATCAATTGAAGGTGATTATAGGCTTCAATTTCAATTAATTTGGATTTTGGAGTATTTTATATCACTTTGACCCTTTAGGTCAATTTAGGCCGATTGGGTTCAATTGGGGCTTCGATCAAGTTCAACAATCAATTTGGAATGAACTCGAGTCATTGGTTGCAATCAATTTGGATTATATTTTGATTTGACCCAATTTGGCCCTTTAGGTCAACTTGGGTCAAGAGGGCCAATTTGGTTTGATTTAGCCCAATTGATGGTTAAGTCATATTTAGGGATTAACTTTAGGTTGGTATGAATCATTGGTTTCAATTGATTTGGCTTTAGATGAAGTTTGGCTTATTTGACTCATGTAGGTTAAGTGAGCTTACTTGGCCAAATGACCAAGTTGACTAGGTTTTACCCAATTGATTGCAATTGATCAACCTAATATGATCAACAATCATTGTAGGAGATTTTGGTTGATTTGGCTCAATCCAATTTGGGTAGGATTAGAGTTTGATTCAAATAGGTCAAATTGGTCACTTTGGATCAAGTGGACCAATTGGGCTAGTTGAATTGATTTTGGGTTGAATTGAGTTTAGTTGAATTTATATTTGGATTTGGAGTTGGAATATAGTTTTGATTGCAATTGATTTGGGTTTGAATGGACTTTAGCTCATTTGAATATTTCAAGTCAAATGGGCAAAGTTAGGTTTGATTGAATTGATTTTGGGTTTGGTTCAATTGATTGTAGATTCGATTTATATTTGGGATGATGATTGGGGAAATAATTGATTCATGAAATTCAATTGAGTTTGATTTGGATTGAAGGGAATTTTGGCTAAGTCCATGGGATTGAATCATGGGCTTAGGATAGGATGGTTGGATTTGATTTGGTTTGGTTTGTTTGAATTTGATTGTGAATTTGATTTGGATTTGGGATGAATTGAGTTTAGGGTTTGGTTTAGCTTAAGAAGGCAAGTATGGATTTGGTTAGGCTATAAGCTTGGTAAGTTTCTCTAATCCTATGGCACCCCTAATCCTATGATTAACTCTTCTAAGTCTATAGGCATAGGTTAAGTGTTCACCTAATTGTTAGAAGTGTCTTATGACTAAGGAGAATCTAGTGTCTAGAAGACTCCTAAATCTAAGATAGGAAGATTGAGTCCTCACTACAAAAGTGAGGTCAACAATGAGGCTCAAATGAAATTTAAAAAACTAAATGTACTTGGCAAGGTCTGTGTATGCAATTATGCCTGCATACGTGATATGAAAGCAATTTAGGCTAAATCAATAAGAAAGGTGAACTTCCCCAAAGAGGTTATCCTCTTGAACATGTCCCTTTTGTGTAATGGGTAAAGAACCCCAATTGAAGGATAGAGGACAACATGCATTATGATTGCAAGGCTTAAAGTTTCTAATCATTTAAATAGTTATGCCTAAGGCTTTAGAATGAGGTTTTGAGTTATATTTATTTTTAATTTAAGTTGAATTATTAAATTGGATAGAAAAAATCTAATTCTTAAGATCCTACCAAAATTTAGGCTAATATTTAATAATCACAACATCACAAAAAAATAAACTCATAAAATCCATGCCATTTCTATTACATGAATAATATAAACACATCAATCAATCAATATAATATAAAGAGGCCTGATGGTGAGTTCGTTATCCACCTTGAAAAAAATAGGCGTTGAGCTCTACCCATATTCAAACCTAGAACTAAGTATAAAAATTAACCTATAGGGTTTTCATCTTCATCTTCATGGTGTGGATACTATAAATGTCATAAAGCCTCATAAGTCGCACCTTCTAACTACTCATCCTAAACCCTCATGACACTCACCTAGTTCTAGTACAAATTATATTTTAGATTTAAAATAGAAATCCTAACTAATCTTGCAAAATAGAGATTGGTTAAAACACAATCATATATACAAGAAGTTATATTCCATATATTAGGGCTTAGCAACAATGAGTACCAAGCCCACTTATCTCAATGGGTTATGGTTAAAAGCTTAAGCAAGTAGCACCTACAAGCAAAATTAGTAGATTTAATTTCTTTATAGTAGCCCCTTTTATTGAGCACAACACTCTATAAAAAATAATATTAGTCTAATAAGTGTCACCTTAACATCTAGTCTAAGAGTATATAATTCTAGTTTTTAGTCTAAAATAATACATCACAAAATAAGAAAATCAACACATCACAAATAAAGCACTAGGCCAACCTAAATCTAGAGTGAGTGACATATTAATCTAATGTGTGTGCAAATGACTAGTGTGGTGAGATAAGGAGAAGCTTTACTATTTAAGCTGTCGTTTGAAGGTGAAGTTCAATTTATGAATATTGGGTGATTTTCAGTTTAAGTGATTAATGACTTAAAGATAGATTTTAGATGCAATTTAATTTAGATTTGAGTTGAGCTTAGTATTGTAAAGAAAGTGAGGAGTAATAAGCCCCACTTATGAAATGGTTCTTACACCTTAGTCCTAGTAGAGTGAACACCGCACCAAATGATGAGATTTCACTCTAAAGGTCTAAATGATTTTTTCGATATTTTAGTTAATTTAATTAATGACAATGTATTTCAAATAATATATAGGTTATGAATTTTAGTTAATTTTGTATTTTTTTCATTTAGAATTGAATGACTTCAAAATTTCTTGAATTATATCCCCAGGTCAGAAAGAATCTTGAGATGTTTTATAATATTTTGATTAAAATTTTGAATTATTAATTATTACTTATTATCAATTAATTAATTAAGTGAGAAAATTTCACATTAATGATAAAATATTCTCAAAATTATGAAAATACTCTCTATAGTTTGGAACACCAGAAAAATATTTCATAAAAATTTGGGATAATCTAGAATTATTTTAGATTTTCTTATAACTACTATATTATTTTGTATTATAAACAATGTTTTAATTTAAATATATATGTTTTAAAGTCATGAAATTTTATTGGAACATTGGTAATGGGACTCCATTAACCCCATAAAAAGTTCATGTTATTTAGAATTATCTGATTTCTTTATTAGATTTATTTAGAAAATATTTTAATATTAAAAAAATTTTAATTTATTTTTCTTAGGTTCCATTTATTAATGTAGTCTATAGAAATATTTTGGTAATTTTCTAAGTATAGTTGATTTATATGAATTTTATAATTTGAAGGATTAATCAATTAAATATTATGTTAAAATAACTTAACCTTATCATTTGAAATTCTATTAAGTGGATTATTTTTTTTAATTATCGTGAAATTGTTTTCCTAAGGTCAGAGAGGATTTTAAAACTATTTCATTAGCTTTTGGTGATTTTGATTGATTTTTTTATTTTGTATGATTAGCTTAATAATTTATATAGGTATTTCCATTTTAGCTTAATAATACATAGTAAATTAATACCAAATCTTTATGAAAAATTCTCCGACAACTCCCTATTGACTTTTAGGATAAATCATGAAATTTGAAGGTAACTTGGATTTATTTTTAGATTTTATATATATGTTAATTAATTAATTTAAATTTGAATTTTATTTAGAATTTTTCTTGTTTTCAAGTGTCATTTATGCCTTAAGAGATTTTTATTTATATCTTTTAAGATGTGATTTTAATTAGTTATGAGTTTTGAAATTTTATGTAGCTAATTAATTAATTAAATTTTAATTAATTTTAATTAGCTATTAGATTTTATTTTGAATTTCACATATCTTGAATTAATGATTTGACTTGTCATATTAATTAATTGTTACTTAACTAATTAATAATAATTAACTATTTTTTATTACAAGTTAAAATTTAAAGTATTATAAATAATGATTTTTCTTATTCTTAAATTTAATGCAAGTTTTACAATAATTTTATTTTATTTTATTTTATTAAGGTTTAATTTTTTTGCAGATTATTTATTTTGAAATTTTAAAGTTTGATTAAATGTTTTTTATATTCAAAAAAGAGAATCGTATAATTAATCTTGATAATTTGATCAAAGGCAATCAACAAATCGATAAGAGGACTTTTCCATCTGATAAGCATGCATCCCTCGGCAGAACCAGTACTTTGGAAAACTTATTAAAGGGCAGCCTCGGTAACTTGACTACGAATACTTCATACATTGACACTGCGGCATGTACTCGAATCAAATCCAGGAGTCATATTTCCACTTGGAATTGGTTCTATCTGAGGATGAACTAAAAGTCTCAGATGAGTGCAGAGGGACTGCTGCTGCCGTTGCATTCTTCCCGGCTTGATCCAGATTTTGTTTTTCTTAAGTGAAGTTATTGCATTGCCAGCCATCTCAAATTTAATAGGACGAGTGCGTGGCAGCAAAACATGGCCAGTGAGGAGCACATAGCTTCTTCATTTTTCATCTCCTTCTATGCAGCTTCATTGTTCCCCTCAGCAGTGGCTTCATCTGGCTTGTCGGCTTCGGCTGTCGTCAGAGGAGAAATGGCGACAGACTCCGCAAAAGGCTACACAGTCTCTCTCTCTTTTTTTATATGGAGCTAGGAATCCAAAAAAAATAGAGAGGAAAGGAGAGCCGCGGGAAGTGACTTTTGGGGTGTTGTGCGAACAGGCCGACCAAAGAGTGCTTGAATTGTTGTGCGTGACTACTACAGGTGACGAGGCCGAGCACGGAGGCAGAGTGCGAGCTGAGTTGGGTTGTTCAAGCCGCAGGAGTTGATATTTCAACTTCGAGAGGAGAGGACGCCGGTCGTCACCTCATCGAGCTTTTAGGTTGGGCTTTGACGTCGAGAGGCACCGATTGGGGAGACGACGTCGAGCTATGGCATGGAAGACACATACAGGAGGCTAGATTCACTCGCGTGTGAGGCCGCGGTCGGTTTTGGTCGGGAGTCTCTAGAAAGAGGTGACGGGGTGTTGCCGGCGAGAGAGGATGGGATTTCGTTGCTTCAGTGAGAGTGATCGAGAGCGGGTTGAGACTGCTAAATTTTTAAATTAGGTCTAATTATAATTTTAATTATCAAATTAGACACGGTAAAAAAATTTAACAAAATAAGCTCAGTCGTCCGTTGAACGGATGACACATACTTCACATCAGTCGGTCGTCAGTTGACGACGGGCCCGTCGCTAATTTTTTTTAAAAGCGAGGCAGCGATTTTGTCTATATCGGACTTATCGGTATCAGTGAAGCTTAGTATATTTGGAATCACGATGAAATTCCTCACAACTTTCATGTTGATCAAAAATTATGATTATGACCCGATATGTTGCAGTTTTTGAGAATGCACGCAAAAACTGCGGACCTACCTGAAATTTTGGAGCAGCCCCCTTATTTTACCCGTATTGGACTCATCCGGTGTCGGAATAGAGCAAGCTTAGTATCATCGGAATCGTAACAAAATTTTTCACAACTTTCATTTTGATAAAAAATTACGATTGTGGCCTGATACGCAGCAGTTTTTGTGAATGCGCGTAAAAATTGCAGTGTCAACCTGAAACTTTAGAGCAGCCCCCTTATTTTGCCCGTATTGGACTCATCCGGTGTCGGAATCGAGCAAGCTTGGTATCATTAGAATTATAACAAAATTTTCCACAACTTTCATGTTGATCAGAAATTATGATTGTTGCCCGCTTTTGCGAATGTGTGCAAAAACTGCGGCGCCGCCTGAAATTTTGGAGCAGCCCCTTTATTTTGGCCGTATCAGACTCATCCGGTATCGGAATTGAGCAAGCTTGGTATCGTTGGAATTATAACAAAATTTTCCACAACTTTCATTGTGATCAAAAATTAGGATTGTGGCCCGATATGCAGCAGTCTTTGTGAATGTGCACAAAAACTGCGGCGCCAACCTAAAATTTTAGAGCAGTCGCCTTATTTTGCCCGTATCGGCCTCATCCGGTGTTGGAATAAAGTGAGCTTAGTATCATTGGAATTGTAATAAAATTCCCCACAACTTTCATGTTGATCATAAATTACGATTGTGGCGATCAGCATTTTTTGTGAAAGTGTGCAAAAGCTGACGTCGACTTGAAATTTTGGGCACTGTTTATTTTGCCCGTACCGGACTCATCCGGTGTCAGAATCGAGCGAGCTTGGTATCTTTAAAATCTTAACTAAATTTCACACAACTTTTATGTTGATCAAAAATTACGATTGTGTCCCGACGCGGTGCATATCAGCTGCGGCTGACCAAAAATTTGTACCAGCCCTCTTTTTTTGCCTGTATCGGACTCATCAGGTGTCAGAATCGAGCAAGCTTGGTATCGTTGGAATCAAAACAAAATTTCTCATAATTTTCATGTTAATCAGAAATTACGATTGTAGCCCAATACGCAGCAGGTTTTGCAAAATGAACAATTACGAAATGCACAAATAACTCACTCTAAACAAACACTTTAAATGAAGTGCAATTAACAAATTTTTAAGAGACATGACATATGAACAGGTACTGATATCACATTACTCTTATTATTTGGAGATAATAATTAATTACATTCACATAAGAGAAATCAATGTGCTAGTAGTAGAAATGCAACCATTTTCAAGCAAGGATAACAAGCCAACTCAAACTAAGCTCACAACACAAACAAACTCCCTCTATAATCTTATTAACAAAGGGAATATCATCACTTAAAAACATACATCAAGGTACAACTTCTTGTAAACACTTAAAGCTGTATAAAAAAAGTAGTACAAAAAAGATATGAATTAAAAACTGATTTTTGAAGAAAGGTGACCAAAATAAGAAAATACTTTATCGAAATGCTTGACTACAATAAGAGAGGTACAAATACAACAAATGTCATCCACTATCGAGAAGATAATAGCCGACTATCTCGACGATGCATAGTGAAATCGCACTCGGGTGTAATGGTGGTGGTCATTGTGACCGGTCTCATAGATGATGTTCCGATGCTCCTCCTCTTCAACGCTCGGAGGGTTGTTGCGGTAACAAGGTGTGCGGCAGGTACATCGAATCTTGCATGGGGAGCGAGAAACCATGGTACACTCCATACGGGAGTGCCATATGGAATGACGGAGGCCCATCTGTAGGAGGGACTGATGGCTATCACGAGTGCATCTGTGTCCACATAGCTTCATGATATGAATATTGTGGCGGCTGTGTGAATGTATATGCAGATGATCTGATCATTAGTGGAGATGATGGACCAACATCCATTCAATCACGTTTACGATGACGAAGTACGGAATGTCGGTGTCCACTGTACTAGCGTCGAGAAATATGCACGCTTCATTGCTCCCTGCACAACCTCTCATATTAGTTGACTGATTGCTAAAAATATGTATCATCATCCTCCCAAAATATTCTTTGGAATATGTCCTCTGAGAATATTATCGTCTTTGCATTGAAAGAACTTTAATTATGATGGAATCGGTAAAAAATTATATTTGCATGATCAAATGAGGGCTTACCATAAGTCGGTCTCCAGGTGCTCAAGGGTAATAAGTATGTAGAGTGAAGCCCAAGACTGATACCATCTCATGTATTAGTTAATGGTTGGCTCCCAACCCCCCTGCTGGGAAGAGTCTATCACCACAACTGAATCACGTCTGCTCTCCCACTGTACAATGTACGTCTAGTGATAATTGACCTAATCCACATTTACTTTTTCTCGACCATCCACTTGCACGAAAGCAGAATCTATCAGTGCTACCTCAATCATAGGTGGAAGGTCGAACTGCCTGAACACACGATCGGGCAGGTGTCACTCAACTCGTTTCCAGCTAGTCAATGGTACTCTAGCCAGCCATATCTCGCCCCCACGTAAGCATACATTTGCGACACGTGCACAGATCTAAACTCGATATGGCTCCCAAATCACCTGTGTTGTTTGAAAAGAATATTAGATCTATTGTCTACATGCAATAATGGACCCAAAAAATAAACTTACAAAGCAATGCACCTGACTCTGCAGTAGGTCATCTAGTTCATCTCTGTAGACTCTGATGTGGCTGGCGTCATCTCTAGGACATATCCTTCATTCCAACGACATCCCACACTGAGCCCATCTATGTCTGTAAGGTATTAAATCTACAACATTAGTTTGCCTACATGAATGTTCTCTCACGCCCATACGTGCAATAAATGTAGGCAACCAGTCATATTCATGCGCTTCAACTTTGTTGCCTCATGAAGCTCCCTGTACAAATGAGCAAGCACAACTGATCCTAATGAGAACTCATTAAATGTGTCAACATCCTTCAGCAGGGGCAGATACTACAGGTAAATCTCCAAACAAGATGTGTATAGGAAGAAAGACCAATAGCAAAGAGTATGTATGCTTTGACATGCATAGTAAACTGAAGCTCCGGAAGATCTAAGTAAAAATCCCTGTAATACATCCAATGTAGCCACCATAGGGGCAAACATGTATGTGCATGCGCTTGTCCCATTCTGAACTCTGATGTGATATAAGACTGGATTGGATCGTGGTAGACAGTATACAGCTCTGGATGTGCTCCTATCAACTCATCATAGCAATCTAGCCAAGATGTCCACTGCTTATCCCCACCAATAACAGTCTTCCCAACATTAGGTGGGCCATCTATCTGAACACCCAGGATCATAGCAACATCCTGCAAGGTGATCGTCATCTCTCCAATGGGCAAGTGGAATGAATTTTTTCTGCGAAGACCAACGTTCTACGAATACTGTGAGGAGGTGGTGATCAAAGCGAATATGCACATCGAAACACAATCTAGCTTCTACTCGTAAGCGGTCATAAATCTATGACATTTCGCCATTCTTTAAACATAAGTAAATAAGATCTGACATCCCGAGCACCGTAGGGAATTATAGTTCAAGATTATATTATAAGGACAATCCATATGCGGCTTGAATAAAAAACTTTACCAAATCGATGTGATGCCCTGCGACCACGTAGCTATATCTAGGTGAACTTGGGGTGGAGTCGTAGTCCACAACAATCTCCTCTGCTCATCTTCGCCTCCTATGTGCTGGGCGATCAACTTCTTCAGCAGACATCCTTCCTATAACAATTTTGTCAAAACAGAAATAATAATATAGTTATAGTATGGAAATAGCAACATCCATATTAGGAAAAAACAAACTTAAATTTATTACAACTTAACAGGTTAGTTGACATGAAGCATTACATCGTACATCCCAAGCTTTCATATAGGACACTATTATGATAAATTTGGACTCAATATGACCTATAATATCTCTAGCTTTAAATCCAGTTGACGCCTAATTGCAGGTTGAATGAAATAACTGATAAGCTGTGCTGTACATTGCTTGTGCCCGATATTGAGGACTAAATGACTACATGTATGAGGTGAGCCAATACTAGCAATTCTCCATGCACCTCTCAATCTCTTACTTGAATTTGCATGTAAGCGCCACATGTAAGGTGTAGCTTGGTTTGCATGTTGGTTGTATCTGATAAACTTTATTTTATTTGAAGCGTATATCACATATTCAACATTATTTATGATAGACCAACCTTGAACAACAAACTGCAGCTGCTTCTTATCATGAAAGTACATACATTCTAGCAGTTCATCTAGAATGCAATTTTCTTGTTCAAAAGTTGACTCATCTAACTGCTCATCAAATGTAAGCTCTTCATTCCATTCTCTAGCTATTTGAGCACTATGCATGTACTCATTGTTAGATAATAAATGCTCCTCAGTTTTGCTTATTCTAGCTGAGTGGTCCCTAATAAGCTCTCTGACCCTGAAAGATGGATCTATGGATCTTAAAGTAAGCTGCTATGCATCACTACCATCCTCGTTATCATCATCGCTACTTGTTGTAGAAGACATAGTTTCATACCCATCGTCTTCTTAAGATAGTGAATTTATGTGATCACCATCAAAACTTATCCTAACAAAATAAGTAGCTTCTATTGGTATAAACCCGTATGTTTCCACTTGAACAGTTAGTGAAGGCGGTATGATGTACTCAGGACTGATTGGAGCTCTTTGACACTCCTCAGCATTGTCAACCTCTCTTTCCTCACACTGTAGTTTCTCAACTTCAATATAAATTATAATAGGTTGCACGCATGATGCGTTAATTATAGATTCACTGACTTCATCATCACTAATATGAGTAGCGATGAATCTAAGCCAATAGAAAATGGCCTATAAGATTAACACAGGACTTTGCTTGATCTAATTTCAATGACCTCATAATTTGTTTTTGTAACTCCATCAAGTTAATCCATCATGAGATCTGGATTGGATGATTTTTCCCACCAATATAAGTCAGAATGAAATCATCACTTACATTGAGTTCGCCATAATATAGAACTATCTGAGACAAGTTTTGAACTTCGTTTTAAATTAACAACAACTCTAAACACCAAGAATCCTTTATCTCACATGGTCAAAGAAAAATTCAATTTAGGATATATTACACTTTTCGCATTTCACTTGGAATTATTCGCAAACTCAAAAAAACTTTATTTTGCAAACCTCATATCAATATATCTTCACAACTAAACTTACATATACAATAAGAGTAATTATAACCTCAAAATAATAATAATAAATCCTAACATAAATCCAAAATCATATGCATTCACAAAATTATTTTGCAAACTTAACAAATTTATTTTGCAAACCTCATATCACTATTTTTTAACAACTAAACCTCATATCTTAATTAAAACATCTAAATAAGCGAATCATATAAACAAATCTAATCAATTCCAGCGTTATAACTCAATCTAGCCTAACATAATATAAGAACACACAATCAAAGTATATTAATGCACTATTTTGAAGTAAGTTATGCCTACTCTTTTCACTAGAAGTCACTATTGACTATAGCCAAAATGATACAAGCGAAATACTAATTAAATTCAAATGCAAAGTAAAAAAATACATGCACACATCTTAAGCTTAAAGATCTCATAAAAACTCATTAAAGATTGATTCAGGGATGATGACCTAACATCTATACAGTAACAATCTTGATATGTTGTGACTCGTTAAAACTGTTGCAAAATGACAACTTGTCGATCACAAAAGGTTATTTTAGATCCAAAAAAATCTTCCACGACAAACAATAATTATTAATAACATCGTGTGACTCAATAGCTTGTTTGGCATCAATTTTGTTTTATGCTTTTATATTTTTTAAACAAATCACATTGTCTATAAAAACACTGATAAATAACTAGAAGTTATTTTGAGAGTTTTTAAAAACAACAATCCACCAAATATTTTTATTTCAAATCGAAACATAGACAAAATAAAATAAAAATGTCTATTTTTGATGTAATATTAAAGATTTTGGTGTTATTTATGTAAATATTAAAGTTTAGGATTTAGATATGTAAATATATAAGTGTGTGCTATGTATGTAAATGCCCCAAACAAAAAGAAAGATTTACATACATAGCACATAATTCTTTTGCATATAGATATCTAACAATTGAAGTTTAATATTTACAATTATAACACTTTTCCTACGCTTGAAAAGGTGCATTTCATTTAAAAAAAGAATGATGGTATTAATTTTCATGTAGTATCAAAGATTGGGGTGTTAGATATTTAACTATATAAGAATGGAATATGTCATGCACCGTGATGAAATTGGAAAACACCAAGAACAACACCACCACCACCAACAACAACAACAAAAAACTAGGCAAGCTGAAACCAAAAATGCCCTAGACATCACAATAACGAAGCAAAAAACTAAAAATCACAAAATACACAAAGAAAAGACATATGCATTCACAAAATACACAAATCTAGTCTAACAATACAACTAAATAAGAAAATCATACAACATAAAGTCATACATAATGAGATCTACCACAAATTTAGCATTTAAAGTAAAAATATCTAAACCGTGAACAAACTATGAAATGCGGTCTCACGGTGGCGCCCTCCTTGGCCGTGACCTCCCCTTGGCGTGATTGCACTAGGTAGGTGCAAATCCGACGATGGAAAGGATTTTCGGAGCAACCAAGAGCCAAGAAGGAAAAAAAAAGGATCTGAATCATGAAGGGGGGCATCGATTTTTCGTCTGAATTAAAGATGAGTCAGTCGTCACTTGAGCGAAGCGTGGCGATGTCATGATCTGCGTTATGTCGTCGTTCAATGGATGAGTGGGCCTATTTTGCTAATTTTTTTTACCGTGCCTAATTTGTTAATTAAGATTATAATTAGGCTTAATTTAAAATTTTAGCCTTTCAATTTCTCAAACGAGTGAAAATGAAAAACTATTATTTTCTAAGTTCTCTTCTTACAATATTTTCACATTTATCTAATTTTAAGATTATTTCATGCAAAATTGGTCTATAATTCGGATGCAAGTTATTGATTGGTTATTATTATTCTATTCTTTGGTGTCAATTTGTCCAGGTATTCTTGTTGCGTGCTAGAAAACCAGTTACAGTAGAGTAAAAGTTTATGCTTTAGCCTTGTTGTAAAATCCAACACACACACAGGTATTTAAAGAGTGGACAAGAGAACTCCAAAAATTTTAATGTGGAAAATCTCAAAAAGAGGGAAAAAATCATGGGGCCTAGCCCAGTAAAAAGCTTCCACTATATATTTGTTTTAGAGTACAAGTTTTTCTGATAATGGGATTACATAATTGTATATGAGAATGGCTGACAATGTGAATCTCAAAATCCAACTTATATAGTCCGCGTTCGGGTTGTAACATTTGCTAGTGGTAGCGAGATGATGGTGAACAACGAGGAGCGATATGACGATGAAGGTCGCATCATGATATTGGCTGAAGATTGACGGCGGCAATGATCGGTGGCGGTGATGATGGACGGCGGTGGTTGACAACCGTCGAGTGGTGGCACGATTGTGCTTGAAGGATTTTCAAGCTTTAGAGCTCTCCTCTCTCTTGCTTGGCCTCCCCTCATATGAGGAATGATGGGCTATTTATAGATTGGAGGAGTGGCGTCTCTATAAATACATGCAAAATCTGAACCACTCCTCTCCATCGGACGGCTCATGATGATTCATTTGATCATATGATGTATTTTGTGTATTTGAATGCTCAAATGAAATTGTAAGATCTTTAGCTTGTTGGAACCGGCTCGTCGAGATGCTCGATTTGACTATAAATACTCCATATTTGAAAGCTTTTTAAAAATTTAACTGATGTCTCAAAGTTTCCAATAATATTTTAAGTGCTTGATCTCGACCAGTTTCAATTTCGATCGACTTACTTTGACATCAAGATTCGTGCTTATTTAGAAGAATTTTTTGGTCATATCGGTTGCCCTCTATTTTGGATGATATTATCTCAATCATCAAAAAATATATGTGCCAAGTACTTCAAAATAGCAAATTCTTTAACGAAATCTGCAGGTCCATTAATCACACATTTTGAGAGAACAAATCTTCATGTAAGCACAAGATTATGACTACGGAAATAGATGCACAGCCACAAATATGTGTAGGTATGTGAGAGTGTGAAATTTCAAGGTTACCCAACATCCGTCACTACGGAACTCCGAGCTGCGCAGGCAGCCATGTGATCTCGGTCGGCGGTCATAAGGCGGGCGGTGCAAAGCAGTTATGATTTAGCGGAGCATTGGGACCGTGGAAGCATGGGTTGGCGGTGGGTTGATCTGGCCGGGCGGGAAGCTGGGTCGCTGGCATCGTACGGGTCACGTGGAATGGCGGACGATGGTATCGGAAACAATGGTATGCGCTCAGCCATGACATAGCTGGCATGGTGTAGCGCCCACATGTCGCGACCAGCGTGGTAGCGGGCCAATAGGTTTTGTCCGTTTTGACCCATTTTCCCCCGTTTTTGACGGTTTTGAGCGAGTTTTTCAATTTTTGACGATTTTGGACGGTTTCTCTTTGATTTATACCTTTTTGTCTTTATAGGGGGTCTATAAAAAACCCCTAGAGCCAAGGGAGAAGGCACCTTCTCTTATTCTTAAGAGAAGGTAGTTTGGAGGCGGTCAGCTCGATACTGGCGTGTTTATAGTTTTCCCTCGAAGCGTCAGCTACTCGTCGGACCGTCCATGTTGAAGCGATCAAGGCCAGCGGTACATTCTACTGATTTTTCCTCGAAAAGCGTCAGCTATCTTGGTGGACCGTCCGGGTTGGGCGATCAGAGCGATAACCGAGAGATGAGGTTGGCAGCGATGCTCGGCGATGGTGGCCGGAACGATGGTCGGATGATGACCTGCGGCTGGTGTGAGATAACCGATGTGATGGTGGTGACCAGCCGAAGATAAGCGATGGTGGATGGCGGTGTCGGCCTCTGATGGTTGCGGCCAAAAAGGTGAATCACAATGTAATGATATCGGAGTGGGTTAGCGATCTGGCCGGAGCGGGAGTGGGTGGGTCAGCCTTGGCTGGAGTGTCAAGTCACGATGGAATATGGACGGTGAGCAGTAGCGTGAAACGGCCGTAAAGCGAAGGCAGCCAAGCGGCCAATGGAGTGGTCTTGGCCGTAAATCCACCGATGGTCGCAGGCCAATAGGGTTTTATCTGTTTGACCCATTTTACCGTTTTGACAATTTTGGCGGGTTTTTTTTTTTGATTTTGGACGGTTTCTCTTTAATTTATACCTTTTTGTCCTTATAGGGGGTCTATAAAAAACCCCTATAGCCAAGGGAGAAGGCACCTTCTCTTATTCTTAAGAAGGTAGTTTGAGGCGTCAGCTCGCGGTATCTGACGTGTTTATAGTTTTCCCTCGAAAGAGGCATCAGCTAATCGTCGGACCGTCCATAGCGATCAAGCCGCTACATCGTCGTGTCTAGTTTTTTCTCGAAAGAGCATCAAGCGTACTCGTCGGACCGTCCGGGTTGGGCGATCAGATGATAACCGAGATGAGGGTTGGCGCAATGCTTTCGGCGATGGTGGCAACGATGGTTGGCGATGACACAAACGGTGGTGGCGAGATAACCGATGGCGATGGTGGTGGCCGGCGAAGATTAAACGATGTGATGCGATTAACTCTGATGGTTGGTAGATGAGGGTAATGCAACAGCAAGTAGCAGTAGTCAGCAGTGGTAAGCGTCGGTAGTCAGCGAGATGACCGGCAGCGATAGTGGTGACCGCGAAAATTATGCGATGTTGATGATGGTGACCGATGGCGTAGTTACGGTGGCGGGGTGGTCGGCAGAACAGCGATAGTGGCGATAGCGGCCAGCGTCGATGTCGCCGAGGATGGGCCGATGGTGGTGGCAAGTGAAGATTACTGCGATGGTCGGTGGCGCCCTACGAAGTCTTTGACTATCAGGTTGTTTGTCGGTGTGTTACTTCGATGAATATAACATATGGAAGAGGTTGAATTAATCCGAGATTTTGACCCATCAAGATTATTTGCCGTGTTAGATGGCGTTAACTGTATGGAAGAGGTTGAATTAGAATCAGAGAATTTTGACCTATCAGGTTGTTTGTCAGTGTTACCGATCTTTTATGGAAGAGGTTGAATTAATCGAGGATTCTTGACCTATCAAGGTTATTTGTGAGGTGTTACGATGGCGTTATATGTGGAAGAGGCGTGGGAAGTCCACCGGACCTTTTGACTATCTTGTTATTTGTCGAGTCTTTGCTCGATGGCGTTAACTATGTGGAAGAGGTTGAATTGTCCGGCGATTTTGACTATCAAGGTTATTTGTCCTGATGTTTTCTTGGTGCGTTAACACACGAAGAGGCGATTAATCCGTTGAGGATTTTGACCTATCAAGATTGTTTGTCAAAGTGTTAGATAACGTTAACGGATAGAAGAGGTCAATTGATCCGAGGATTTTGACCCATCCAGGTTGTTTGTCAGTGTTACCGGATGTTAACACGGATGGAAGAGGTGAATTGAATCAGATTTTGACCTATCCGGGGTTATTTTATAGAGATATTTTAAATATAATTTCATGTTGCGATTGCGTTAACTGTGGAAGAGGTTAAATTGAATCCGTGATTTTATTATCGAGGTTGTTTGTGGATTTTTTATGATGTTAACTTTTGTATGGAAGAGGTCGTGGAAAGTCCAAGGACTTTTGACTATCTAGGTTGTCGAGCTTTTGCTCGATGACATTAACCTATGGAAGAGGTCGAATTGAATCGAAGATTTTGACCTATCGAGGTTATTTGTGAGTGTTATGGCGTTAACTTTGTATGGAAGAGGTCGAATCAAAATAACGTTTGTGGTTGTAAATTTGCTCTTTAACTTGGTCTTGTTTTTCCATGAGTATAATTGGAAAATCATAATTTGCAAAGCTATATCTCTTCTCAATGTTGAAATATCCTCCAACATTGACTTGTTTCTTGGGATGGTAATCGATTAGATGCTTAACATGAGCGATCTTCTGTGATTAAGAGTTTCCCCCCAGTTTTTGACAAAATCTGATGGAACGAAGTTTGATGAATCTTCCTTCTTCGCTTGCGCTCCTTAAAAGCTTGAATGATCCACCTCGATGGTGGTTTTGATCTTGTTGAAAACTTGGTAGTCATCTGAGATGAAATAATGGGAATCAGTTTCTGAGGCAAACTATTGTGTGCTAGAAAACCATTCGGTAGAGTAAAGTTTACAGCCTTATTGTGAAATCCACACACACAAGTATTTAAGAGTGGACAAGAGAACTCAAAATTTTCGGAAAACCTCAAGAGGAAAAAACCACAGGGCCTAGCCCAGTAAAAAGCTTCCACTATATATTTATTTTGGAGTACAAGTTTTCTCGATATTGGGATTACATAATTGTATATAAGAATGGCTGACAATGGGAATCCCAAAATCAGACAACAAATTTATATAGTCCGCGTTGTTGTACCGATTGCTAGTGGTAGCAAATTATGGTGAACAACGGGGAACAACCACTAACGATGAAGGTCATCATGATGGTGGCCAAAGATTGACGACAATGATCGGTGGCGGTGAGGCATGGTTGAAAGTCAGTGGTGCGATTTATTGCTTGGAGGATTTTCAAGCTTTAGAGCACTTTCCTCTCTCTTGCTTGGCCTCCCCTTATATGAGGAATGAATGGCTATTTATAGATTAGAGGAGTCAATACTAAATCCATCCTCTCCATCGGACGGCTCATGATGATTCCCTTGATCATATGTTGTATTTTGTTTATTTGAATAGTCAAATAAAATTTGTAAGATCTTTGGATTGTTGGAACCGGCTGTCGAGGCGCTCAATTTGACTATAAATACTCTATATTTGAGATCTTTTAGAAATTTGTCTCAAAGTTTCCAATAATATTTTAAGTGCTTCATCTCGACCAATTTCAATTTCTAATCAGCATATTTTCAGCATCAAGATTCGTGCTTCGACTAGAGGAATTTTCAGGGTCATATCAATTCTAAAGATTTTGACATTACTAATTTAGATAAACATCTTAATTTTTATTTTCCAAAAAAAATGAAGAACTATTTTATTGCTTCTAAAGTTTTTTATTTTTATAATGTTTAGGCTATGCTATGTAAAAAAATTATTTTATTTTACTTAATATTGAGTTTTGAATGAGTAGGAGAATAATAATATTTTTAACAATGTACTTTTCTATTATTATTTTGATTAATTTTATATATTTATTTATTTATTACTCATATTGTTATTTAAGAAGTTATCTCTTTTCATTATTTTAAATTTTTATGTCCATATTTTTTTCTATGTGTTTGATTTTTATCGCTATTATTATCATTAATAATAATTCTTATTAAATTTATTACTTTATAATTTAATTATTATTTTATTATCATTATTATTATTATTATTATTATTATTGTTGTTGTTGTTGTTGTAATTATCATTTTTTAGTTTTTATTTTTTAAACATTAACAATCTTATGTACTTATTATTATTTCTATAATTAATAATATTATCATTATTTTAATGTGTTGTTATTATTCTTATTTTTTCACTATTTTTATTATTACTACTATAATTAATTTTATTGGTACTAATAGTAATTATTACTTCTATTATTGTTACCACCCAAGTTTTATGTTTGACATAGTTATTTTCTGTAGTTATCACTAATCATTAATAATTTAATATTCATATTACTTATATGAGTAATTATTGTATTGTATTACCAACCATTTAATTAACAAATTTTTAACTAAGGCAAACGACTCATCATTAATTCACTTAATAATCAATTTTAGATAACATAATTATGATGAGTCAACAAATATCAAACATCATGTTATTCTATGATGATGAACTGGATTTAGCTGATGAATTTGCACCTAAGTATGTCAGCGATCGTCAACCAATTCATATTGCTATGCAGTCAAATATTGACCAATTCAGCATAAAGTCTTCCATGGTCTAAAAGTTGATTCTATGATGAGCAATATTTCTCTGTTATCTAAGTTTCTAGTTGGTGGAGGTTTCATTACAATACCCATTGAGAATGATGAAGTCACAGAATGTGTTATGTTAGAGACTTTAAAGCAAACCATAATTCTTTACGTAAAATTGAAAAGTATTACTGATATTAAACCTAGCCATGTCAACACAATGCCCGAGTCATCAATTAGGCCTTCATCATGGTATGCCACTCCTGATTTCATAGAATTTTCTAGATCATAAGTCGTGAATATTCAAGACTATATGTAAATCATATGTTCATCAACAAAATTATAATTTTTTAATTAATTATAAAATTTTAATTTTAATTAATATTTCTTTATTGTCCAAAGCAACATTCATATATGAAATTTATTTTAATAGATTAGATCATTTAATAAAAGACTCTTAAAACTAATGGATCTTTAATATACCAGTTTTCCCATTAACTACATGGGAAGTTGAATATAGTTTATTTTAAATTGGTTCATAGTTCCCATAAGGGCAAGCCCTTATAATTAATTATATTTTAGGAATGAGAGATCTCTTCCTAAGAATACACTTGATGAAAGAAATAAGCTATTATTTCTATGGATTTCTAAGTTGTGTCAAATGATATTTTAGAATTTCAATTGGAAACGATCTAAAGTAAAAAAAGACTTATTTTTGGAAGCCAATCGAGATAAAGTAGAAAATTTCTATTGATATTGGGATGCCCAGTAGGTATTTCAACTATCATATCATTGGGATTTAAATTCTGAAATTTAAATAAAATTTTGAGTTGACATTTTTTAAAATCTAGGACTTAGATTCTTACAACACAAGACTACAATACCTAGAGTTGAAGAATTATTCTAATAGGATGTTTGAGAACCTAAGTCTATATGTATTCTAACACAAGTTAGATGCTCAACCGAATTTCATTTTTGGGAATTATCGACCCTTTCTCTTACTTGAGAAAGGAAACCTATATATTCTTCTAGACCTATAATCCACCTTGAAGGGCTTCCAGCTAACACCACCTAAGCATATTTTAAATTCATGATGCTATGTCTCATGTATACAAGATTTCTATGTTGTTACATTTTAGGAAAAAAATCTAAGAACCTAGACTCACTTTCTAATCCTTAAGATCATGTTTAGTATGAAATGCACCTAACTAATGCATATTTTTCAGCTTTTAGTTGTTTTGACTCATGATTCATTTAAGGCTTTGGGGTATGCATTTTATGCCAACATGTTATGCAATTAGAAGTTGCCATGAGCCAAATTAAGTAGATAAGATAGACTTCCCCAAGAAGGTGGTCATCCTCACTAGTTAGATGATCTTTATATGCAATAGGCAAAGTGCTCAATTCACGGAGTTAGAACAATATGCAGTATGGTTCACAAAAGTTAATAATTTTTAGTTGATTTTAGTTTATTCCTAAGACTTTAATTTATGTGAACTTTAAAGTTTTTTTTGTTTAAATTATTTAGATTTAGGTTGGGTATAAAATTTAATTTTCCTAAGAGCTTAATCTCCTAGGCATCTATCACACAAAACACATAAAATAAAGAAATCTAGAAAAGTAGGTTGATTCTATTGCGTACCCAAAGTAAATCAAGCCAATTTAAATTAAAGAAAGGTTAATGTGGCCGGGTATCACTATACACCCTAGAATAAAAAGAAAATGAGCTCAGCTCATTATACAAGACCTAAAATTATAAGTTTAGATCTATGGAGGTCTTTTTTCTAGGAACTTCTTCATTAGGGACCTCCATTAGGCTTCATAGGAGACATTTGCACCCATCTGCTGGTAGGGTTAGCTCTCACTCCTGACCTAATTCTAAGCTCAAATTTATATTTCAAATTGAAAAATAGATCACAAGCCCTGTAAAATAGATGTTAAAAAAATTACAAATAGTATATAATAGTTATATTTTACAAGCATGCGAGCTTAGCATTAGTTGCTTGCCAAGCCCACCTATCTTATTGTGCTATGCTTAGGGACTTAAGCATACCTATAAGAAAATAACATTTATATATTTATTTATGATGATGGTCCCTTTTAGCACAACCCCTTATAGAAGATAGTATTAGTTCCAAGAATAACGTCATACAATCTAATCTATTGGCAAACAATCCTAGACATGCAATCTAAAATAGTATACCATAAAATAAGAAAAATATATTACATCACATCATAGATTATCATAGAACAACCTAACCTAAGTCGACCTAATGATCTAATGTGTGAAGAATGGTGGAGTTTGTGTGGCAAGATATTGTTAGGCCTCTTTAATTTCAAGTTTCAATTTAGGTTTCCAATTTTTAATTTAATTTGATTTCTAAGACTTTTTCATTTTCATAACTTAGCTTCATAGGTACGTATCCTTGTTATACAAGAGATTCGAGGTATCAAGACCTCCTTCGGACCAGTAGCCCTATGATCCCAGGTATCCTGACTACATACCATATGATGCTAATTATAAAAAATTTTATTTTAATTCTTTTAGTTTTAAAATTAGTTTAATTTATCAGTGATTTCAATTTGAGTGATTTAATGATTTTATAATTTTTTTTTAAATACATTTTTTATGTTAAAGTGAAGTTTAAGTTTTCATGAATGAAGAATAAAATAGATTCCATTTTGGGTGGAACTCATTCTATTCGACAACCTAAATCCTAATAGAATGAAACCTTCATCCTAACATGAAGATTCATTTTAAAGGTCTAACGAAGATCCTAAGTATCTTAATTAATTCCTTTTAGATTCATTTAGATGATTTGATTTGAATTAAGTTTGTAATTTTAATTCTTTTAAAATTTGATTCTTCTTTTAATTTCTTTTTTATTTGATTTATTTTTTATTCCTTTTGTTAATGTTCATATTTGATATTTATTTTTATTTAATGTGTGTTCATTATATCAACCAAACATATTTAAGTTAATGTGTTTCACTCTTTTCGATTTTGTTCATTTGTATTGCTATGTTTTAGTTTAGGTTAAACCTTTATGTTCGATTTTATTTAACCTTATGCTTAATCTTTCATCTTTATGCTTCATTAAATTATATTCATTTTATTTGTTTAATTTTTTTATTTAATTTTAAGATGATTTGGTTTACTTATTACATTTGGATGTATTTATTGTGTTTATTTTCAAAGTTAATTTCATTTATTCTTTTTTATATATTTATTAACTTAAATAAACTTACATTCAATCTTAAGTGTTGGCTTAATGAGCCTCATGTTCAATCCGATCAATTTTGATGATAACAAATGAATGTTTGGATGTTCTAATGAATGTTTTTATGTGTTTCAGATATATCAATTGCTAATTACATATCTAATACATCTCATAATATGTTTGAGGAAATTGCAAGAGGAGAAAATGAAAGATAGATCAAATTGGATAATGTGAAGCTCAAAATATAATATTTTAGGCTATATGCATATATTCATTGGCATGAATCAATTTGCTCATAACTTAACATATTATTTTATAAATCTCTATCAAATTAACATTCAATTATATGTTTCATACATAGCATTTGAATTGTCAAAATAATAAATGATAATGACTATTAAGTGTAATTATTTTATTTACTTAATATAATTAAATATTTTAATTTAATTTGATGGTTATATGATAACTAACATATGTATGATTATATATAAATTATATCATAATATTTAAATGTCACATGTCAAAATTAACAAAAATATATGAAATTTTGTATTTTAGCCAAAGTCATTTTATAATTAAGGAATTTATATCTGATTTCATCTCTAATGGATTCCTTGGATTTTTTCCTTTAATTTGATAGGTCACATGACCCACGCTTGATTAAAATTAAATTTATTATGACTTTTCAAACATTAGTTGATTTTAATAATGAATGCATGCTACATGTTTTGAATATATTAAGAGCCATATTTGATTATTTTTTACTTGCCCAAGTGAATAGCTGAATTTTGGCTACTTTAATTTAATATTTATTTAATATAAATTATATTTTTTATTGAATATTAAATTATCACATGATAGCATGAGGTTAGAATAATATATATATTTTTTGAAATAATTCAAAATGACCTTCTTGCCTATAAATAGCCCTCATTCTCTTCATGAAAGCATTCCTCATTCAAAATTCAAAATCCCTCCAGTAAATCTAAGAGAGAATTTCTTAGATTTTCCTTCCAAGTATTCTCCAAATATTGCAAGATCAAATCCTTGATTTGGAAACTTCAACATCTTCAACTAAGCAAGCTTTCTCAAATTACTTGAGTTTGTTTTCTTAATCTTAATCCTTTTTAGTTGTTCATGCTATTTTCACCATCTATTTATTCTTTTCAATTTATATTTTTTGGTGGATTAGTCTTTGAACATTGTTTTTCACATCAAAGTTTCTCAAACATCTTTTTATGAAAAACTCTTGTGATAGTTTGTAGGATCTATTTCAACTTGTTGAAATTTTTAACTTACTACAAATTTCTTTTGGTTTCTTAAAATATTTCTTCATTAATCTCATTTTTAAAGATTATTTATTCTTAGATCTATTTTAGAAGTATATTTTAAGCATTTTAAATTAAATTATTATGCTGAAATTATTTTCATATTTATTAGATCTCTCTTTTTAATTAAAAGCTTACTACTTAGATCTATCATATACTCATTTTATTTAAGTATTTTGTGATCATTAGCTTTAATTGAAAGAATCTTTTTAGTTAAAATAAAAAAATTATTGCTTTTTGAAATTTATTTTATTGTGCAAAAGAATATTATGAATTTATTTTGAAATAATTTTTATATTAGTCTACAAATTATAATAACATAAACATCTTAGTAAGATCACTTTAAGATATTTATTTTATTATTTCTTATCAATATTAAGTGAGCATTTTATCTTGCCAAAATTGTTAAGTTGAGTGATCACTTATAAGTTGTGAGATCATTTTTGAATTGGATAGCTTGGTATATTTGTGAGATATTTATTTTATCAAAACTTCTTATTTTGTATTATTTTTCTTTTTGTGCTATAAAATTTATATTGGGGTTGTACTCACCTTTGTAGGAGAGTACATATTATTAGGGGTTGTACTCACCCCATTATATTTTATAAGCTATTTTTTGCATTTAGTGGTTTCTACGGGGTGGCTAGGTGGACGTGATTTTGGGGTTTAGCCAAACCACGTAAAATGTGTATTGTCTCTCTTTACTTTCAGTACTTTTATTTTTGCTTTGCATTAAGCATTGTATCTTGTCATTATAAAATCAAAATTAATTTTCTACTAAAACTTAAAATTTAAGATTTAAGTTTAAAATTTTAATATACCCCTCACCCTCTTGGGTGCTATAGTGACTCATAGTATATAGGCTCTTTATTGGCTTAACATCCAAGAGTAGATCTTTTCACTATGGCACAAGGTTTCCTAAAAGTTTCACTACCAGAGGGACAATCCACTCATAGACCTCCACTTTTTGATAGTATACCATTTGACTATTAGAAAAATAGAATTAGTATATTTTTAAGAGGTCAAGATGCACGCATGTGGTATATGTTGACACATCAATATCATACACCCACAGTAGAAGTAAATGGAATTAAAGTAGAAAAACCTTTTGAGGAATGGTGCAGGTGAAAGAGAACTTGATGAATTAAATGCTGGGCTTGTAATACTTTACATTGTGCTTTATTACCGATGATTACATAAAATTTCTATGTTGAGTACAACAAAGAAATATGGGATAAACTCATTATAACTTATGAAGGAACTAGTGAAGTTAAAGATGCTCACATAAATAGACTTGTTCATGAATATGAGTTATTTCATATGTCTCCTTCTAAATCTATTTCTGATATGTATACTAGATTCATGAAAATAATTAACACATTGCATTCTTTAGAAAATATAGGAATCAAGACTTAGTCTATAAGATTCTTAGATGTCTTAAAGAATGGGAAGCTAAAGTAACTATTAGTGAAGCTAAGGACTTATCTACTTATCCATTTGATCGACTTTTGGGTTCTTTGATAGCACATGACAGTTATTGCTCAAAGGGATAAGATGGATAAGCAAAAGGGAGAAGGAGAAAGGAAAAGACATTGCAATACAAGTTGATGATAGTGATGAGCATAGCATCTCAAGCTCGGATGGTGATAGTGATGAGGTGGTCATGCTATCCAAAAGGCTTGGGAACTTGCTAAGGAAGAAGAATCAAAGGTATAAAATTCTAAAATATAAATTTCAAACTAAAAAAATTTTCTGTGAAGGGATCATTTGTTACCATTGTAAAAACACGGAAACATAAGAGGTGATTGTCCGTAACTTTATCAAAGAAGAAAGAGATTGATGTGAAAGAAGAAAAAATATGAAGGAGAAAAAGTACCATAAGAAGAAGAAGATGGCTTTATGGGCCAATCCAGTTCAAATGAATCAAGTACTTGCTCATCGATGAAGAGGTCAACATATGTCTTATGGAAAATGGAGAATCGACTTAAATTCTCAAGAGGTATGTAATGATATATCTTATGATGAATTAGATTATGCTTTTAATGATTTAGTTATTGAATATAAAAAATTAAAAGAAAATACAAAACCTTAGAAAAGAACATAAAATTTAGATATGCATTTTGTGATTTAAAATGAATGTGATAATTTAAAAAGTAAAAATACTTCTTTATTAAGTTGTTCCTTACTTGTATGTAAACTTGAAAGAGAGAATATCTTGTTAAAAGTAAGATTAGAATTATGTTTGAAATCACAAGTTCATTATAATGCTTCAATAAGAAAAACATTTAATAAAAATTATTTGCATCATACACATCCCACTCATATACTGTATAATTATCGTGTTAAGTCATATGCAAACACTAATGTTTGGTGCAACTATTGTGATAGGAAAGGGCATATTTTATTTGATTGTTATGCATGTAAATTACAAAACACTAAGTGTTCATCTTATGTATGGGTACCAAAATGTACAAGCACTACACAAACCACGCATGCTAGATATCTTGCTTCAAATGTTGAATGTGGACCCAAACAAGTTTGGGTTTCAAAAGTTAACATGTGAGTTTATTTTGTAGGAATTCCTTCAAAGCAAAATCAAAGAAGGCATGTGATACTTGGACAGCGGATGTTCAAGCCATATAACAGGAGATAAAGATAAATTCACAACTTTAGAATCAAGTGATGGAGGATTTGTTACATATGGAGATAATGCAAAGGGAAAGATCATTGGCGTTGGTTCTATTTGTAAGAATTCTATCACTTTAGATAAAGTTTTTCTAGTAGAAGGATTAAAACATAATTTAATTTCTATTAGTCAATTTTGTGATAAAGGTTTGAATGTAGTATTCCATGCATCATATTGCATTATAAGAAATAATGAAAATGTTTTGTTAGTAGGAAAAAGATAAAAAATATTATGTCATTGATTTAGATAGCTTTCATGATGTGAATTTGAATTTACTTTGTTTTAAAAGCACTCATGATGATATATGGTTATGGCGGAGACTATGTCATATTAACATGCACACTTAATAAAATTGTCAAACTTGATTTAGTAGTTGGATTGCCTAAATTAGATTTTCATTCAAACTATGTTTGTGATGCATGTATTCATGGTAAGCATTCTAGAAGCTCATTTAAAAGTAAAAATATTGTTTCTACTTCTAGACCTCTAGAATTATTGCACATGGATTTATTTGGTCCTATTAGCACCACTAGCTTAGGTGGATAAAATTATGGTTTTGTGATTGTTGATGATTTCTCTAGATATACTTGGGTTTTATTTGTAACTTACAATGATGATGTTTTTGGTGAGTTTAGAAAGCTTTCTAAATATATTCAAAGAGAACAAGGCCTTTTGATTAATAGGGTTCAAACTAATCATGATGGCGAATTTGAAAATAAATTATTTGAGGATTATTGTGATGAACATGGAATTATAATTTTTTTTGTAGAACTCCCAACAAAATGGAGTACTAGAGAGAAAAATAGAACTTTAATTGAATTAAGTATCTATGCTTGATGAGTATAAATTGCCAAAATATTTTTTGAAGCGAGATATCGCATGTTATGTGATGAATAGGATCTATTTTAGACCAATTTTAAAGAAGACACACTATGAGTTATTTTTTGGAAAGAAGCCTAAGATTGAAAACTTTTATGTATTTGGATGTAAATGCTTTATTTTGAATAATGGAAAAGATCATTTAGGTAAGTTTGATTGCAAATCAGATGATGGTATTTTCTTAGGATAATCTCTTTCTAGTATAGCTTATAGAGTTTAAAATAAGAGAAAAATTATTGTAGAAGAATCAATACATGTTATTTTTGATGAAAATTTAATTGATCCTATTAGAAATGAAGTGATTGATGAAGAGATTGATAATTTTAAGAAAATATCTTTAGAAGATAATGTGGATGATTCATTGCCTAAAGAATGGAAATATAATAAAAATCATCCAAAGGAACTAATTATAGGAGATCCTTCAAAAGGAGTTATGACTAGAAGACATAGTAGAAAAGTTGTAGATCATTCGGCATTTTTTATCACGAGGTTGAACCTAAAAATTAGAAGAAGCATTAAATGATAATTTTTTGGATTGCTATGGAAGAGGAGTTGAATCAATTTGTAAGAAATGATGTTTGGGAATTAGTCCCAAGACCCCAAGATCAAAATATCATTGGAATAAAATGGGTCTTTAGGTATAAGCTAGATGATTCTGAGTTGTATTGTTAGAAATAAAGCTAGGTTAGTTGCACAAGGGTACACACAAGTTGAAGGTATAGATTTTGAAGAATATTTTCGTAGCAAGACTCTATCAGGTTACTCTTGCTTATGCTTATTTTAGAAATTTTAAACTTTTTCAAATGGATGTCAAAAGTGCATTTTTGAATGGATTTATTGACCAAAATGTATTTGTAGAGCAACCACCTGGATTTAAGAGCCTTGATTGTCCAAATCATGTGTATAAATTAAAGAAAGCCTTGTATGGTTTAAAACAGGCTCCTCATGCTTGGTATGATAGGTTAAGTAAATTTTTGATAGATCATGGATTTAGAAAAGAGTAGATACCACCTTATTCCTTAAGAGAATAGATGATGATTTGATTATGGTACAAGTGTATGTAGATGATATATTATTTGGAAGTACAAATGAATCTTTATGCCATGAGTTCTCATCTTTGATGTCTAAAGAGTTTGAAATGAGTATGATGGGAGAACTTAATTTTTTCTCAGGTCTTTAAGTGAAGCAATAAGAAAATGGCACATTCATCTATAAAACCAAGTACACAAATGAATTTCTTGAGAGGTTTGACATGAAAAGATTTAAATCTAGTAAAACTCATATGAGCCCATCTACAAAATTAGATTTAGATGAATTAGAAAAATCTATTGATCAAAAACTTTATAGGAGTATGATAGGTTCACTTTTATACCTTGTTGCTAGTAGGCTTGATATTATGTTTGTTGTTTATTTTTTTGCTCATTTTTAGGCCAACCCGAAAGAATCTCATTTAATAGCAGTCAAGTGTATCTTTCGTTATCTGATAGGCACTACTAGGTTAGGTTTATGGTATCCTAAAAATTCTTTATCATGTGATTTGGTTGCTTATTCTGATGCTGATTTTGCAAGATGCAATGTAGATAGAAAAAGCACACCTGGCACATGTCATTTTTTAAGATCATCACTTGTGTCTTGGTCATCTAGGAAATAAAATTCTGTAGCTTTATCCACTATTGAGGTGAGTACATAATATTAGTTGTGTTGCTCAGTCCTTTGGTTAAAGAAATAATTAGAAGATTTTGGTATTAAGCAAGATCACATTCTAGTTCATTAATATACTAGTGTTATTAGTTTGACCAAAATCCTATCCATCACTCACGAGCCAAGCATATAAAAATTAGACATCATTTTATAAGGGATCATGTTTTGAAAGGTGATGTTAATATTAATTTCATTAGTACTGATATAAAAATTATAGATATTTTTACAAAACCCTTACCAAAAGAACATTTTTGTACTTTAAGGCGCATGCTTGGAATGTTAGATCCTAATATTTAAAATTGTATGTAGCTTGTTCTCACTTTTTGATGTTGTCAAAAGGGGGGAAAAGAGTAAAATGTTGGTTAGTATTAAGTCTATTTTATGCATACATTTAGGGGAGCAACATTATTCATCTCTTGTGCATAATTTTTTTAAAGAGAATTTTTTCAAAACTATGATGAAAGGTCAATTTGCATCATCAAAATCAATACAACATTAGTTTGTCATCATCAAAAGGGGAGATTGTTGGCTTAATGAGCCTCTTGTTCAATCCGATCAATTTTGATGATAACAAATGAATATTTGGATGTTCTAATGAATGTTTTATGTGTTTAGATATATCAATTGCTAATTACATATCTAAAACATCTCATAATATGTTTGAGAAAATTTCAAGAGAGAAGAATGAAAGATAGATCAAATTGGATAATGTGAAGCTCAAAATATAATATTTTAGGTTATATGCATTTATTCATTGGCATGAATTAATTTGCTCACTTAACATATTATTTTATAAATCTCTATCATTAATTATATGTTTCATACATAGCATTTGAATTGTCAAAATAATAAATGATAATGACTATTAAGTGTAATTATTTTATTTACTTAATATAATTAAATATTTTAATTTAATTTGATGGTTATATGATAACTAACATATGCATGATTATATATAAATTATATCATAATATTTAAATGTCACATGTCAAAATTAACAAAAATATATGAAATTTTGTATTTTAGCCAAAGTCATTTTATAATCAAGGAATTTATATCTGATTTTATCTCCAATGGATTCCTTGGATTTTTTTTTTTTTTTTGCTTTAATTTGATAGGTCACATGACCCACGTTTGATTAAAATTGATTTATTATGACTTTTCAAACATTAGTTGATTTTAATAATGAATGCATGCTACATGCTTTGAATATATTAAGAGCTATATTTGATTAGTTTTTACTTGCCCATGTGAATAGTCAAATTTTGGCTTTAATTTAATATTTATTTAATATAAATTATATTTTTATTGAATATTAAATTATCACATGATAGCATGAGGTTAGAATAATATATTTTTTTTGAAATAATTCAAAATGACCTTCTTGCCTATAAATAGCCCTCATTCTCTTCATGAAAGCATTCCTCATTCAAAATTCAAAAGTCCCTCCAGATCTAAGAGAATTTCTTAGATTTTCCTTCCAAGTGTTCTCCAAATTTTGCAAGATCAAATCCTTGGTTTGGAAGCTTCAACATCTTCAACTAAGCAAGCTTTCTCAAATTACTTAAGTTTATTTTCTTGATCTTAATCCTTTTTAGTTGTTCATGCTATTTTCACCATCTATTTATTCTTTTCAAATTATATTTTTTTGGTGGATTAGTCTTTGGATATTGTTTTTCACATCAAAGTTTCTCAATCATCTTTTTGTGAAAAACTCTTCTGATAGTTTGTAGGATCTATTTCAACTTGTTGAAATTTTTAACTTCCTACAAATTTCTTTTGGTTTCTTGAAATATTTCTTCATTAATCTCATTTTAAAAGATTATTTATTCTTAGATCTATTTTAGAAGTATATTTTAAGCATTTTAAATAAATTATTATGCTGAAATTATTTTCATATTTGTTAGATCTCTCTTTTTAATTAAAAGCTTACTAGCCTACTTAGATCGATCATATATATATTTAAGTATTTTGTGATCATTAGCTTTAATTGAAAGAATATTTTTGGTTAAAATATAACAAATTATTCCTTATTGAAATTTATTTTATTGTGCAAAAGAATATTGTGATTTATTTTGAAATAATTTTTATATTAGTCTACAAATTGTAATAACATAAACATCTTAGTAAGATCACTTTAAGATATTTATTTTATTATTTATTATCAACATTAAGTGAGCATTTTATCTTGCCAAAATTTTATGTTGTAAGTGATCATTTATAAGTTGTGAGATCATTTTTGAATTGGATAGCTTGGTATATTTGTGAGAGATTTATTTTATCAAAACTTCTTATTTTGTATTATTTTTTTTGTGTAAAATTTATATTGGGGTTGTACTACTTTTGTAGGAGACATATTATTATAGTACTCACCCAATTATAGAGAGTACTATTTGTAAGCTATTTTTGCATTTAGTGGATTCTGGTAGGGTGGCTAGTGTGGGCGTGTAGATTTTTGGGGTTTGGGAACCATTAAAATTATGTGTCTATTGTCTCTCTTTACTTTACTGTACTTTTATTTTTGCTACATTAAGAATTGTATCTTGTCATTATAAAACCAAAAATTAATTTTCTACTAAATCATAAAATTTAAGATTTAAGTTTTAAAATTTTTAATATCGTCCAATTCTCCTCCTCCCACCCCTCTCTTGGGTGCTATAGTGACTCACATTAAGTTTAATATTTTTCCAATTTTCTATGTTTCAATTTTATAACTCATTTGTATAATTTTGATCATCTTGAATTGATTTTTCAATTTTTTTATCTCTCTTATTTCAATTTATTTATTTCATGAATCTTTAATGCTTATTAATGAGATTAGATTAAGATACTTGATTCCAAGTTATGATTTCATATATTATAGAATAGTTCAATTCATTTCAATTAGCTTAAAGGGAATGATAATTATGTTATTAAAAGGTTTCTTTTATCATTTGGTATAACGTTATTACCCTTATTAACCATGATCAAGTTTAAGGAAGTGTTTTTTTTATGTGTACTAAACTTGCCCTAGGTTGCTTTAACTCTTATATCATTTTAAGTTCAATCAAACTTAATCTTATTAAGTTTGTTCACAGTTACATTTATAGAAACTTTATTCCTTAATCTAAATGGCATTAATGTATCCATATATTGATAGATTATAAGGTTCAAAGGTTAATGAATTTTATATTTTAATTTATTAGTGGGTTTATCATGGTTTAATTGATTATTAATTTTGGAGCATAATTAAATTCCAAATTTTCAATTATTCTTAATCTTTAATTCATATATAATTAATTTCATTTACTTTTAGATTTCTTAGACTTTTTTTAAGTATTCTGATGTTAATTATGATGTTTTAAGTTTATATTATGGATTTTATAATTTTTGTGATTTTTTTGATTTATTATTTCTTTTAAATTAATCTAGAGACTTGGAAATTTAATCTCTAATCTAGATATCAATGGGGTTTGAAATTTTTATGGCAAGTGGGATTCCTTACAAATTTAAATTTTCTAAAATTTCACCCTAATCATATGTGTAATTTAGGATTAATTAAGGTTTTAATTATTTTATTAAACATAAATTAAGCCTAATTTAATAAGGATTATTTAGGGGTTTTATTATTCTTAGATTTTCCTCTCGAAGATGCATCCAAGGAAGATTTATTTATAATTTTTGGTGTTTTGATTGATTTATTCAAATTTAGGTTAATTAATTCAATTAAATGTCAAATTAGGTCATTTTATGATTAATTAGGTTTAAGCGGGTTCAAATTATTAATTTAAGTTCATTAAGGTGTATTATGATGTTTTGAATTATTTTTGTTATTTTTCTTAATTTATTTGCTTCATATTTAATTTGTTTTATAAAATAAGTGTTTAAGATTGAAAATTTCATATATTTAGATTTATTACTCAATAAATTATGAAAAATTCACCTAATGTATATCTAACCTAATTTTAATTTCACAAAATTTCAAATCATTTTGATCATTAGTTTAGGATTAATTTAGTTTATTTTTATCTGAACTCAAATTAATGCAAAAATACCCCATAAAATTTGGGCCTTTGGATTTAATGGATTCCTCTCACTTAGAGGAGTCCATAGAACTTTATTTGGAATTTTTGGCTTATTATTTAATTTATTACAATTTTTTGAATTTAACTCATTTTTTTAATTATTTATTTTAAAAATCGATTTTGCCTTTAACGCGCCGGATCCAATGGATCGATGTGGTGTTACTACGTGGTGTCACATCATTCATCCATGTGGGATTCACGTGGATGCCGCTTTAAAATGGCGACATACTTAGAATTGGTCCCAACGGTCAAGATTTCTCCCATGATTTCTTTAAGATATTAAAGATATGATCCAACTAAATATAGGTCGTCCATTCTAAAAAATGAAACACATGATAGATTTCACATCTTTTGATGACGATGAGAGTCGAGATCCGTCCATCGAATCAAGAAGATTTTCGGCAATCTAACCATTAAAATAGCTCAATTTCACTTCCAATACAATCAATGAACTAAAATGAAGACATCTATATGGTTTGATCTCCCTTGAGATCAAATTCATTTCGAAAAGGACCAAAATCGAAGGCTTGAGGGGTGGCTTTAATGGTGTACCTCAATTCTAGCAATCTCTAGTTGTGAGGTTGACTCCAATAGCTTCAAAATGGTGTGATGAAGCTATGAGAAGAAGCAATTGGGTTGTCTCCTCATGGATCGACATTTGGATCAACACACATATGAATTTTGGCGAGCCCAATCTTTCTCCAGCTTCTCGATGGTTAGAGGATCAGGGTATGGGTGCGTACGACTTCATTTCACTCAAAGAACATGGTGGAATGTTCAATTTTTCCTGAAATGGTCTCTAGCTTGGCTTGCCATTAGAGGCAGAGAGATTCTTATGGCTTTCTCCTCCTCCTTGGTAAGCTAGGTTGACTGATGTCCTTGAAGGCTAACTCTAAGGATGATCAGTGGCTTAACACCTGTTCCAAGGTGTTGGGTTATAATGACAAAGAGGTGGAGTGGATTGGAGAAGCTCTTTTTGTCTCCATGAAACCTCTCTTTACCATGGCATATTCCATTACTTTATATGCATTTGGGCTTAATTAATCCACTTGGGTTTGGTTGGTCATTCTAAATTCATTCTAGTATGGGTTTAGATGCATTCTATGGGGTTGGGTTTAAATTTGGGTTCTATTATGTCATTTATGAAAATTTGATGTAAGTTAACTTAGCTCATTCCATTTGGTGGATTAACACTAGATTAATGCTTTAATTACATCAATTTGATCCTTTATGATGTTTTCAATTAATGGATTTCATGGAATTTGCAATTATCCATGGGTTTATTCCATATTAAACCCATTATGGTTTAAGTGGTTATATTGACTTGAATTGAGTCAAAATGGTGTGTTTGGCTCAATTACAATGCATTTATCTTTCAATTATGTTAATTCAAGCAATTTAGGATGCATTGGATTAATTAATTCCATTTACATAGGGTTCAAAACCCAGTTTGGCCTATTTAAGCTTAATGGGTTAGGTTTGGATTCATTTAGGTCAAATGATAATATTGGGAAAATTGAGCCTAATGATTAGTTGATTTATGTTTATTAATCATTTCTAAGTGATAATATACAATGTTAATTTTGATTTGATTTGGATTTGAATCCAATATAGTCCATTAGGCCCATTTAGGTCAAATGACCTAACAAAGGCCTTACTAGATTTATATTCTCTTAAATTCATGTTTAAACATGAATTTATTATCATTGGAATAATTTTCTTTGGCCAAATTTTGGCGGTTGACATTTGACTTTGTGGGACCAACTTAGGTCAAACCTATGTAAAATGGGTTGACCATTTTTGAACCTTGATTTGAAATTAGATTTATTTATGCTTTTAATTTGATTTAATGATTTTATTCAATTTTTATTTGCATTTGTTTTGGTTTAGTTTGGATTTCTTGAAGTTTAAATGACTTTAAGGGTTAAATAGAATAATTAGATTTATTACCTTATTGGTTTAATTTAAATTCAAGTGTCTTTAGATTTCAATTTCTTTAGGCTTGGATTTGAATTTGGTCTAGGTCTATCCAATCTTGTTGAGTTAGATTAGATCCTAGAAAGGTACATTAGGTCACTAAATGAAGTGTTCTAAATATTTAATTAGGAGATTCCTAATCTATGATTAGGTATTCTAATTATTAGTTTTGGAAGTAATGTTAGCCTCATCCAAAAATGAGCTCAATAGATAGTTTAATAAGTGATTTGAATATATCATCTAAAGGACTTATTCCTACAGAATTAATAGAAAATACAAAATTTCAAACCAAATTTGATTTTAAATGTGCATTTAATGGTTGGTGTATAGTAAATAATGTTGAATATTGTAACATTAATTCAAGTAAAACTCACTTTTCCATTATGTACGCTCACCATAAACACTCATCTAGACTTTGTCAATGATGATTACATGCATGTTAGAAAAAAGGTTAGTAAGCATAAAAATTTCAACAATTATTGGTCCACATACTTGTGCACATAGAATTTTAATGGGTGGCCATCGACAGTGCACATCTAAATTCGTATGCTATTGTATCCTACCGATCATACGTCGTCAGATAGACTTAAATCCTAGGGAGATAATAAGATAAATAAAAGATAAATTTAGCATACATATTTTCTATATGAAAGCTTGGGATGCAAGGAGGAAGGAAATACAAACTATTTTTCATAATTAGAAGGAATCATATCATTCATTATATAAATTGGTGAATTCTATTTGTGGTGCTATGAGGAGTTCAATATATCAGATGCCATATGATAGCACAAATTATTTTCAAAATCTATTATGATCATTGGTCCATTCATTGAGGGTTGGAGTTACTATAGGCCATTACTTAGTTTGGATGGCACATTCCTTTAAGAAAAATATCAATGAGCATTACTTAGTGCTATTAGAGTCAATGCAAATAATGGTCTCTTTCCATTAGCTTTCATAGTCTTGAAGTCCAAGTGTAATGAGTCGTGGTGTTAGTTCTTAAAAACTATGTATGAGTTATTACCCATGGTTGCATTGTTCCCGGATCTATGTATAATATCATCGACTTGTTGGGATTGTCCACAAGTAGGGACATATTTCCCTAGATAGCATATAGGTTTTGTTTAAGGCATCTTAGGGAGAACTTCAAAAGGGCAATAAGGCTTATAAGAAGTAGTGATGTGGAGACTATTTGTTAGAAGATGTATTGGGCTGAAAACATATATGATATTCATATTTTCAATCAATATATGCATGACATCAGGAATGTAAAATAAAAGGCATATGATTGGTTGATCGCTAGAAATGTTAGTAGGTGATTTTATCATATGATGGAGGATTTAGATATGGGATAATAACAACCAACATATTTGAATACTTTAATGGAATTCTCCGCCATGCCAGAGGACTACAAATCTAGGCTTTAGTTTATTTTATTTACTACAATATTATAGCACTATTTCTTAGATGCTACATAATTATAGAAGAATAGAATATGTCTAATGAGTTGACTATTATCACACGAATTAGACATACATTACAAAGGTTTTAGAGCGACACAAAAAGGTTTCTTATGTTAACTTGCATTAACTTTCATGAATACGAAGCATTTGACTTCAGCTATCGATCATTCCGTGTAAACCTATAGCCAGAAGGGAGTTGTGCATGTGCTTATGGAAAACAACAAACATACCATATGCCATGTTCACATGTGCTCACCATCCATATGTTTCACGGTATTACTCCATTGAGAGCTTTAGGAACACTTATGAAACTGAGTTTCATGTCATCCCTGAACGATCAACATGGCCTGACTTCGATGCAAGTTTGTTGAACTAACATCTTCAAATTTCAAACATAGGATTGGTCAAGTACGAATAAAAAAAATACATAAATATAATGGATGAACGAGTCACACTAAGTCATTGAATTTGTAGGTTATGTCAAAATATAGTAATAATAAATCAACATGTCCTTTGAATCCAAAAATAAGGATAAATTAATTAAATTGTATTTTTTAAGATGAACATATTCTTAACATCAGTTTTTTTTTTTTTTGCCACAGGCGTGATGGTAAACGAGCAAGGTAGACGACGACATCTTCATGCACCATCGAGGAGGTTGATTTAGGACCAGCAACACCCAAGGCACACCCCAGCATAACTTCGCTAAGAGGGTTGCAGAGACTCACAAATTCAGATGAGGTACATAATTCATTTAAAATTCATGCTTATGTAATTTTATATGTAATAATGTAGTTTTATTTGAATAGGGTACTATACTGGAGGTGAGCTCACACTTACTCATGGTTAACAACTATCCTTGTACTTGTCGATGGTTGATAGAGGCTCTTTGAGTCACAGGTTTAGACTATGTTAGGAACTTACAATACATTAAATTTGACCATCATTTCTTGACTGTACTAGTTGAGCATTGGTCACCACAAGTCAACACATTCCATTTGCATGTATGTGAGATGACTGTCTCATTACATGGTGTAGCTATGATTCTAGGGATTAAAGTAGATAGCCTAGCATTGACTAGTAGTTGTAATAAAGTGGTGGGAGTCAAGGCCAGATTGTTGTGATGATTTGTTAAGCACCCACCCTATCCCAGATAGAGTGTCCTATCATCCTGATGACCTCACAATCAATACCACATTTTGTATGGGTTAGGCGAAGGCATAGGCATGTGTACCACTTAGATGGGTTAGATGGACTTTAAGATGTGATTCATATGAATATTTGGATGAGGTCACTTTTTTGGCGGCATGTGCGCATATATACTATTTCTACTTAGTTCTTTCCTCATAGTCATTCTGAGACACATCAAGTTGAGATTCACTTACGGTATTTACCTATCATAGTAGACTTGATAATTTTTCCTAGTACTTTATTGGAGGCGATCAAAAATTTTATAGGAGTTGAAGGAGGCAACAAAGCCTAGATGAGTAAATATGGCTAGATGTTTACATTTACTATAGGTGTGATGTTGGGAGATATTTCACGTGACAAATCGACACTTTAAGTTCCTTATCCGATTGACATTTATGGGAAGAGTATTGATTTCAGATATATTTTCAATTTAATAGTTTAATTTTTTTTATTAATTATTTCATCAATTGTGGATGGAATGAGCAACACCGTGGCGATTGACTAGTCACGTGTGTGTATAGAGATGAGTTTGATGGTCTACAATAGAGTCGCTTATTTTATATGTTCTTATAATTTATTAGTTGTACTTATGAATTTTTTCTACTACTTTGATAAGTATTTACTAATTTTCATTACTTGGTAGCCATATGGTCATCAGATATGGCTATGTTGCAGATGTGTGCACTTATGAATTAGGTGTTTGGGAGGCTAAAGTGACATTGATATGTGGTGTCGAATGACACCTAGGGGCAAGTTGCCAAAGCTTGATCAAGTGTCCATAGTAGACTTAGAGCTGATGGAGGCACATTTTGCGTGCGATGGTTGTGGGAAGAGTGGTGTTGACTTGATTACCAGATAGAGGTATGCATTGATCAAGTTGATCGGATTGAATCTTTTATTAAACTAAATAACTTAAAATAATCAAACCATCCAAATAACATATAAAATCGAACCGAACTATAATTCGATTTTTGGTTAAATCGAATAACATATAAAATTTTATATTTATATTTATTTTTTAATGAGCTATCATTTAAACACAAACTAATAAATTTTATACATTAAAAATTTCTTAGTCAATTAGAAATCTATAAATCTATACAAATAATTAAGCATTTACAATCAAAATTATATATTTATATTTTACTTATTAATTAATTTTGATTTATTCAATTTATTTGGTTTAACCGATCTTTTAGAAAAGAACAACCAAAAATCAAATAATTAGGCATTTATAATCAAAAATAGAAATATGAGATTGCAAACCAACCAAACAAACCCAATAACGCCATTCTTGATTTTTTTATACACGACTAATGTACACCCTTAACCACCGATAGTACATTTAGATTTGGAATAATAGGGAAGCATATATTGTTACTCACGATGACTGGTGTAGATTGAGGAGGCGATCACGCTATATATCGGTGATATCAATCATGGTTGATAGTATACTTGCTTCAAGCTCCCTGAGATCCAACATATTACCGATGTCACCGGTGACGATTCATGGTTTCTTTGCAACTTTTTTATTTTTTAAATACTCATTTAGCCTATTATTAAATACTTTCTTAATTTTAATCAAATTTGCTTTTGCAATGTGAGTGAGTTTTGGAGACATTGGACATGTTCCAACCATACTTTGGAGATCAAGATGATAGTTCAAAGTAGAGAGCTATTAATAGGTTTGATGAGCTATGCACCAGGATGCGACATTCAATGTATTTCTCAGATATACCATCTATAACAGATGATACACTAGAGGATGTTAGAGTTGCAACATCGAGTCATGTAAATCCTAGACTATCCACCTTTATTGTTCATGTCTCTTAGGTACACAGCACTACCTATATACCCCACATGGATATCGTATGACTTGTAGTGGGTAGGATCACAACGTGGCATCTCTGGGCAGTCGTCATTTACTCCTACAACATTCTTCAGACCAGAACCACCTTGGGTGACACTAGGCAGCGGCTCATCTACAACATCATAGGAGTCATAGTACTAAATACCCATTGCCACTTCATCGTCTTATGGACAACAATTTTGGGGAGCTTTCACTAGTTCACTACTAATGGAGCAATAGCTCATGACTTACCATATACAACAATCAACAGCAGCAAGGGATGATACCCAGCTAGAGCACCCAAAGGAGTCGCATCATGACCTGCGAGATATACCATGCAGCTCACCTGATCATACACTCCCGGTAGTGGAGTCATATCACCTAGATATCGACGTTAGCGATAGTAGGAATTTAGCTGCATTATATATATTATACTTTTTTTCACATGTTTCATTATGTTATATTAGACATCACTTTTAGTTAATAAACTTTTATATGTGATTATGATTTCAATTTTAGTAATTAGAGTTTTTTCTATCATTTTTCTTAAATATTATCTTTTGAAAACTTATAAAATAAATCACAATTTTAGATATATTATTCAGATTAATAATAATAAATATTTCATAAAAATATAATATAAAAATTTTAAATTCATACTAATATTTAGAAATATTTACTCATTGTAATTTTTAAACATTATATTAATATTATAAAATACATTTCAAATAAGATATTTTAATTTTATGCTATTTTTTAAAAATCCTCTAACATAATCAAATTTAAAAAGTTGAGCACTCACAAAAAAAATGAACAAATTGATTATTTTGTTTAACTTTAAATTAACATTTTTACTATTATTAAATTTATTTTTAATAATGAAATTTTCTGAATCATTTATAAATCAAACTTTTAAATAATAATTAATGTTCTAAACATTATACTTTATTACTTATATTAATTATTATTACTTAATAAAATATTAATTAATAATAATACTAACTAAACTACATAATTTTAATATTTACTTCTAATATATATTATAATTTAAAATATAATACACTAATTAATGAAAATAAATAAATATAGATTGTCGAAGGCGGGCTCGCCGATAAGAGACCTTGTCGAGTGTCGACAGCGAGTCATTAGAATTTTAAAAGATTTTATTCAACTTTGGCGGCTGTAATAGGGATTTAAATGGAATTTTATAGGTTAAATACATATATAAGATATCTTTTTAATTATGATTAGTTTTTATTGGTGATAATATGAATTTTTAGTTTGACAAATTAATTATTTGATTTAATAGTTAATATATTTTTATATAATATTTACTTATAGTGAATCATTTTAATTTAATTCTGATCAAGTTTATATTTGATATTTTGATTCAATTAATTTCTCTTCATTAATAATTTTTCATGGCTATATCTAAATGAGTTTTATTTAATTATGTTTTGTTTGGATTAATGAAGGTTTTGGCTTGATTTGAGTTTTTAGTTGTTTTTAAATTTAATAAAATTTTATCCAATATATTCTTAGAAGGTTATGATTGAGTCGATGAATCCTTTGAATTGTTACTCTTTCTTTCGGTTGAGTTAATTTCTCAAAATGATCTCTAATGGGCCATGGCCGAACTAATAAATCACCTGAGCTTACTTAAATTTGGTTAGATTTATATTTGACTTAAAATGGTTTCATAAAGTTATAGCCCAACATAAATCTTTTTGACAAACAAGGTCAACATTTCCTCAAACCTAATTTCTCTCATAAAGAAAGACTCCAACATGATGGAAAACCATTTTTTTTTTCAAAGTCCACCCTCCAACTAGCCACCACCTTAAGCTCCATAAGTGGAGGTTTTCAACCATGCATAAAAGAGAAAGAAGAGAGCTCTTTTGCCACTTTTTGAGCTCATTACAAACATTCCACTAACTTCCTCAAGTAAAACCAAACCCTTCCCTCTTCCTTTAGATCATTCTAAGCCTACACTCCATCAAGAATCATTCTCCCCAATAGTTGATTTTCTAAAGCTTTAGATCAAGCATTCAAAGGGCAATTGAAAGGTGGAAGAAGCTCTTTTAGATACAAAGGCAAAACAAATCATCAATTGCAAGTTAAGCTCACCAAATTAAGGCATGCCACTAAAACCTATTCTAGATACCCGCTTGCCCCTCTCAAGAAAGACTCCAACATTTCCTTAAACCTAATTTGTCTCTTAAGGGAAGACACCAACATGATGGAAACCCACTTTTTTTAAAGCTCCAACTGGCTACCACCTCAAGCTTTATTAGTGGAGATTTTCAACCATGCTTAAAAGAGAAAGGAGAGAGCTCTTTTGCCACTTTTTTAGCTCATTAGAAACATTCCACAAACTTCTCAAGTAAAACCAAGCCCTTCCCTCTTTCTTTAGATCACTCTAAGCCTAAAATCCATCAAAAGTCATCCACCCCCATAGCTGAATTTCCAAAGCTTTAGATCACCTTTAGATCAAGCATTCAAAGGTGCAATTGAAAGGTGGAAGAACCTCTTTGAGATACAAGAAGGCAAAACAAATCATCAATTGCAAATTAAACTCACCAAATTAAGGCATGCCACTAAAGCCTTTTCTAGATCGCCCCAACACACCCAATAAAGAAAGACTCGAACATTTCCTCAAACCTAATTTCTCTCATAAAGAAAGACTCCAACATGATGGAAAACCCTTTTTTTATTTATTTTAAAAAGCTCCTTTGACAACTGATTCTACAATAATTGGACCTAGTAAAACTTGCATATTTCTTTTGTGTCCATTGATTTTGTTTAAGTTTTAGAGTTAATTTTATGTTTAATTTATTTATAAATTTTCATAATTTTGATTGAAAAGAATTTTAACACGTTGAAATTTCACCTTATTATATTCAATTAATTTTTTTTGGTGTGTTTTATGCGTGATTCACAAACCTTCACCACATTCTAGAGCACTCTTGACATTATTTTAAGTATATTTTTATCTATTTTATGAGCATCATAAGTATGAAAATAAAATGTTTCTTATTGGAATTACCTTTCTTAAGTAATTGATCCGACGGTCATTTTTTACTATTTTTAGATTTTTATATTTCAATGTATTAAAGAAATTATGTAAAATTATAATAAAAATAGAATAAAATTTCTTAATTATAATTATACCCTTTATATATTAAATAAAAATTAATAATTTTCTTTATAAAATATCCAAAATACACTCCTATAAAATACCCAAACACAGATGTTTTAGAGAGAGAAAGGGAGAGGAAAGAGAGAAGGAGAGAGAAAGTGCAGCCTAATGCTCATAGAGCTAATTTCATCCGTCGGATCAATTAGGAAAATTGTCTGGCTCTAGGTAAGCTACTCTTTACCTACTTCGTATTTTTGTGTATTTTTAGCATTTTATTTGGTTGGATTTCATTCAAATTCAAATCTACGAAGATTTATAAACTTTTCATAATGTAACTTCTGATATTTTGTAAAATAAACTGTGTTGGAGATATTGTCATAAAAAATAAAGTTTTCAATATGTATTTTGTATTGTATAGTTTTTTGTGAGTATATTGAGACTGACAACTATTGCTATAAATAAGAAAAGCTTCAAAATATTGCTCTTGATATTATATATAAATGATTTTATAAATTATGAATATTAATGTATGCACAAAAATTAACCTATGATTTTTATTGTTAGTTGTACTCACTGATATTTATATATTTCTACAATTTTTTGATAATATTATATATGTTGAAAATGATAATATTCAATGCTTAAGTATCAAAGCATTTATGCAGAAAGGGGAAAAGGTGAGGAAGTGTAGGTGGCTAGATGGTTATATGTTATGTGCATTCAAGTGGAGTTATAAGAGTCAGTGCACCTATAAAATTATTCATCTATATGTTTTATACATTTAAATAGATGTGAACAAGTGGAGATATAAGTGAAAATGGAGATATAAAGGGGCAAATGAGAAATATAAACAAATGGAGGTATAAGAGATGAAGGAAAAAACTATAAAATAATCTAAACAAAAATAAATTATTATTTTATGTTATTTTATTTTATTTCTCACATCATATTACTTACACTATTGCTTGATGTATACTTACGATATATATTAATTTTATACTAAAATATACTTTATAAATACAACATGTGACTTGTTGAAATATTATTTTAATTTGTTTAAGGCACATTTTATTGTTTATAAAATGGTATTTTTTGACAAATATATATTTTTTTTTTATTTTGTATTGAAAACTACAAGATTTCAAGTATCTTGATGAGTTGTGGTTACTCACCTTTGTATTCACATGTGTTATTTTAGAAAAGAGTAAGGCTTAGGTTTAGTAGAGGTTTTGGTTACTATTAAGGCGATCTTAGGTATATTTCTACTTCAAATATATATATTTTCTGATCATGATAACATACATGTTTTGTTAGTGAAAGAACCATATCATGATTATTATTTTGATGTATAGTTGTGATATGATTTGATATGACTACTTTTATTTTATAATATTTTGATGATAGTAATGGCTCTACTTTGTAAAATTGAAGAAAAAAACCCTCCCAATAAATCTTAGGTATTCAATTAATTGTTCATCTCAACATGGCGTGACCCACCTTGATAAGATGATGGTATAATGGGTTGGGTTGTGATAGTTACATAAAGTGGTTTCAAAGTAATAAATTTAGAAGAATTAATTTCCGAAAGAGGAATGATTAGTAAATGTGAGGTAGAAATTTGGGTAGCTTTAATATTTTCTTTTATGGCCTTCTTATGTGTGTTTTAAGTTAAATTATTGCATATATCGATGTAAGTATTGAGATATCATGAATCAAGATTAGGATGTAACAAATGAACAAAGTTCTATCCAAGTTGGAATGGTATAAAGCATAATTGGAGCTATGACATTAGATTCAATGACACAATTTGCGAGTTTTGGTAGCCCAATTAATGAGTGATGCTCAAAGAAAAATGTCTACTTCAAGAGTAGAGGAGGGGGGTATATATTTACAATTATTCTTGAGATTGAAGCCACCTCATTTCAAGGGCACAGTAGAGCCCCAAGTTATTGAACATTGGCTCAAATTATAGAAATCTTTTGATAACATGTTGTGGTGTTTATTTTTGGATGCCTTTGTGTGGACACCACGCAAATCGTACGGATACTTATTGAAGTGATCGGGTACGACATTAAGGTATGATGTACTATCTCAAAAGATAGAGACATCACCCTACAATGGACCTAATTACCTAATAAGGACTCATAAAGCATGATGGGTCTTCGTATATATCAGAGATTCTTCCCCTACTTTACATGAAAAAGTAAAGAAGGGTTTATTTTATGCCAGGTTCGTAAGTTCCCTATGGAGGCAAGCCTCCATAGTTGATTACATCATAGGAAATGGAATTTCTTAAGATCACTCTCAATTCAAGTAGATAATTATTGTCTCCAAAGATTTCAAGGTTAAGACAATCAATGAATTGGCTATTTTAGAAAATCAAGTGGGATTGTTCAATTGGAAAACTTATTTTGAAATCCAAAGAAGAATAAGTAGGAAAGGCTCATAATACTAGAAAGCCTAGTAAGCATTCCAAACTATCATATGGTGAGGCATGACTGGCATAAGCATATGACTTAATCTAAAAATGCAATATCTTTTCAAATTTTATATTATTTTAACACATTCATTTGGACAAAGGCTTTGGGATTTCTTATGCCTAAATGCATGATAAAATTTGGTTATTGGGTAGATCAAAAGAGAAGGAGGGTGAATCTCCACCATAAGGCGTTGCTCTCATAGGTCAAGCGGTCCCTAAAGTGCAAGAGTGGAGGCTCTCATTTTGCAAAAGTGATTCAATATGATATGCATGATGTGAAACATACAACATTCAACTACGGGGTTGCTAAATCTTTTCTTTATCTTGATTATAACCTAAGCTTTAAGTTGAGATTGTGAGTTGTTTAAAATTTTATTATGAGCTATTAATTGGGATAGAAAAATTAATTTAATCCTAAGAGCCTACCGCATCCAGGCCATACATTAAAATATCAATCATAAAGAAACTATAAAAAAGATGCAATTCTATTACGTAATCTAAATATAATATCAATCATTTTTATAGACTACCGCAAAAGAATAAAAGGTCGGTGTGAGTATCAAGATACCCTAAAAGAAAGAAAATGAGTAGCCGAGCTCTACCCTTATACAGCCCAGAATTACAAAATAATATTACAATTTAGAATTGAATACATACTATGGGGGTCTTCATTCTTCATTTCTTCTTCTTCCTTCCTTCTTTCTTTTGATTTGATTTTCTCCAAAGGCATCACAGGGCACCCCAGGACTAAGCTTTCTAGCCACTGCTCATCCTAATCCCCATAGCACTCATCCAAATTCCTATTGCAAAATTATATTTTATGAAAAGAAAATCTAAATAAAGCTACAAAATAGAGGTTAGCTAAACATATATACAAACTCAAGCAGTTATAGTTTATTATTTAGACTCAGCACCCTGCACATGGCTAACCAAGCCCACCTATCCTAACTTGGATTATTCTTAAGGGCTTAAGCAACCTGCAAAGAGAACATTTATATTCATTTTTAAGTGGCCCCTTAAGCATAATCCCTTGCAGAAAGCAACATTAGACTATCAATGGCCTAACATCCAGTCTACGAGTCATACACCCTAACATCCAGTCTAAAATATTACATCACAAAATAAAACACATCATCATTACATACACCATCCTAACTTAGGGCTAGAAGTGGTGGCTTAATTCTAATGTGTGTTTAGGCTTTTGTGGTATAAGCTAAGCATTAGAGTTATAATTCTCTAGGTTTGGAAATTATTTAAGTAAACATGATGGTAGGTTTCATTTCAAGTTGTTTAGTTGATTTGGAAATTTTAGTTTGTATTTTATTTTGTTTCATTTGATTTACACTTAGTATTTAAGTGTTATAAAAAGAGGAAAGAGGCTTTACCTCTTTCACACTTAGCTTAAGTCAATTTCTAAAGCACATTAATATGTTTTAGTTTTCTTTAGTGAATGGCTTATTAAGCATTTTTTATTAATCTTAAATTTAGGTTAGCCTTAAAGAATCATATTCAATATGAAAGGCATCTTAAGATTAATGTAGTTGAATTACTATCACATGGAATATGCTAATTCATTCCTTTCCATCACCCATAATATACATATGATTTAACACTTAGTATACTTATACATACAACATATTTTGGCATACTCAAATGATGAATGAATGCATATATTTGGTGATTATATTTTATTTAATTGAATTTTCTATATATATATAAATTAAAGCTCTATCCAAATTCTAACACAAAAATACATAAGAATGAAATTAAATAAGTACATGTCATTGTTAATTAGAGAAGTGAGATAATCAAATGACCTTCTTGGGGCTACTTAAAGTCTCATATTCCTGGGATGTCAAGACTATATGCTTATTATCATTCAAACATATGTTGATTTATATACATGAATATAGGAAGAAAGCTTTACATTCACATGTTATACATTTTAGTGACTTGAGTAATTATGAATATATGCATTTTTAATAGAAAAGAGGATTTTTATTCCTTAATCACATACACATACACATGTATAAAAGATATAAGTATATATCGTTGTTAACCAGGGAAGGGAGATAATCAAATGATCTCATTGGGGCTACTTAAAGCCTTGTATTTTGGGGATGTCCAGACTATATACTTATTATCTTAAATACATATTAATGCATACATAATTGGAGGAATAAAAACCATGCAAAGATTGTATTTTATTTAATTGAATTATTTATGCATGTTAGTTAAAGCTCTATTCAAATTCTAATACCAAAATGCATAGTAACGAAATTAAGTAAGTACATGTCTTTGTTAACCAAGGAAGTGAGATAATCAAATGACCTCCTTGAGGCTACTTAAACCCTCGTATTCCTAGGGTGTCCAGACTATATACTTACTATCTTTCAAACATTTGAAAATCTATATATGAATCTAAGAAAGAGAGATTCACATTCACATGACTAAGCTATAAGCACATGCAAATCTTATATGTATTCATAATTATTATCATTACAAACGTTATTATCAATTTATAAACTTTGAAAACTAAATTTGGATTTATTAGTAATAATAGCCACACATATAATTAAATTTATGCCAACACATGCAAGCTTACATAAGTAAATTTTATTTGACTCATTTTGATTTGAAAATATGAATGCATGAGGTCACATGGCATATAATATTTAAAGTAATTGGAAAGTAATAGCTAAACATAAACACATGATTCATTCAACTACACTAATTCCTAATGATAATCACATTAAATAAAATAAATTAAAGAAAACTAAAGTTTCTTATTAATTTTATTTTTAGATTTGGATTGATCTTAAAGAAGAGAGGTTATCATTTGTTATTTTAATCTCATTCCCAAGTTGGTAATCATAATTGGTTTAAGGAAAGATAATTATATGGATTTTATAAATTAATTAAGTTGGATCATTAATCAAATCACTTAATTACCCTTTCCTATGCTTCTTTAATTTGATTAATCATTTAATCATGATAAAATGATATAAACATGGATGAAAATAAAATTACAATGCTCTTAAAGAACGTAATGCAATTGGCTCATTATTAAAGGTTAATTAAGCTAAAGAACCTAATTAAGTACTTTTATGATTTGTCCCTCACTTATGGGTTAATCATAATTTCCTTAAGGGTCTTTATGTTATTATACACATAAAGAGGAACCCTTAGTTTGGTTGTTAATTATCTGAGGTGATTAACATTTTAATTTGATTTGGTTTAGTCATTTAATTGATTAATTAACCCCTTAATTAAATCTGACATTAATTAACTCTCTTTAATGAAATGAATTTGGAAAAGTAATTAGGAAAGAAGTCCTAATCATTCTCCCTCATCACCTCACTGTTAATCAATGATTAATATAGCCAAATAAATTAATTTTATTATTTAGAATTTTAATTAATCATTAAATTGATTAAAGAGGTAATTAAGGTTTGAGTTACCAATTCCCCTAATTACCTAGGTAATGAATTCCAAAAAAAATCATGGTAAGTAGAGGTCATCCCATTAAATCAACACACAAGTTTAGAATTAATTTTCTAAGTAATTAGAGCTTAATAAAGCTAATTAAGTAAAAATTTAAACTCTAATTAAGCCTTAATTACTATTTAAAATCAAATGGACATATTTTTAATAAAATCTCCTCCATTTTACCTTTCTAATGAGTATTTACTTTTTTTTAGATTTTTCTATAATTAGTTATGAATTTATAAAGTTTGACCTTTTAAAATAAATTATTAAGCCTAATTAATCCCTAATCTCATCGGTGCCAAGTGAACCGCTGGTGTAGCAACATTTCCCATATGGCACCACATGATTGGTTATTTAAATGCATCCAACGTGACGCTAACATGGTGGCGACTAACGTGCTTTCATCCCCACTGCCCAATCTAAGATTGAATAGTGCAAATTAATCTTATGGATTCTATAAGATTAAAAATCAAATTAATCTAGCAAATAATCATGGTCGTCTGTTCCAATGACATGGAATGAACAATGGATGATTCATTATCCCTAGAGTGACAAAAGATAGACACCGTCTGCCTTCCTCCACTCGATCCGAGCTTGACGAAGCTTGTGAGACATCAGAATCAATCCCAAAATGTTCATGGAGTGAATCTAAGAAGATTTAACAGTGGATTTTGCATGATATTTTAATTTACTTCAAAAAAGCCAAATAAAAATTGAAATTAGGATAGTATGCCAGAATTTACCTCCCTGGAGCTCAAGACCAACGGTTAACTGACTGAGGTAGCTTCGTCTTGAAGAGACAAAGCCTTGCTGAGAAGATGGCACCTTGACTCCTCCCCGATAGCTCTATAGACTAACCATCATTAGAAAACTCATCGGAGTTAGGCTTGGAGTGATCTCCAATGCTTAGATCGATCAGGAGAAGATTCGTTTCACCTCACTGGGGATCGGTGAACATATAGGAAGAGTTAATTTGAGATTGGTTGAGATTGATGGAGTTGGATGGAGTTAGGCCTTGTCCTATTTCAGGTATGCTTAGTTTCATCATCACCGATGGTGGGGAGGCTTTAGAAGCTTCAAAAATGCTTGATGGAACTCATCTCAAGGTGCCAAAGCTCTTTAAGGGCTCAATGTGTAGATACAAATGAGAATGAGGGGACTATATCCCTCCCCTCCTCCAATCTGATGGTGGAGATTGCCTCTATCATTTGCAGGAAGTTGTGGGAGACAGGAGGAAGCTGAGGTGGCTTAGTTTCAATGGCCAAGGGAGGGAAGTGGTTGTCCTTAGTTGAGGTGGTTGTCCTTGGGTTGCCAAGTGTTTCAATGGGGAGGTTTGGGTAAGCTCACATCTACTTGGCTCACGGTTGACCAAAATAGCTTTAGGTCAGGTGAGCTAGTGGTCCTTGTGTCCATTTGGAGCTTAGGGTGACTGGTAAGGGGAGGACAGTGGGTTTGACCATCTAAAATTAGATTTTATCTGATGTGGGAGGCTTTACTCATTGGGTAATGGGTCAATTCTTATTTAATTTGGGTTAGGTTGGATTTGGGCTGACCCAAGGATAGGTCATGCCAAGTTTCAAAGGGTTTGGGCTTAATTTGAATGGGTTTGGGTCAATTTGACCCATGTAGGTCAAATTATGTTAGGTTGGATCACGTTGACCAATTGGTCAAATTGAGTCAAACCAAAGCTTGGGTCAAGATCAAATGAGTATTTGTAATGTTTTAGTTCAACTGGTTTGGCTTAATTAGCTTGAATTTGATTTTTGACTCATTTGAATTCATATGGGTCAAATGGGCTAAGTTGATCAATTTGGCCAAATTAGCTAAATTAGCTTGGGTTAGGTGTTGCTTTATATTCAATTGATCATTTGAAGATGGTTGTAGCCTTTGATTTTAATCAATTTAGATTTTAGGAATGATTTAGGCCAATTTGACCTTTTAGGTCAATTTGGGCTAAATGGGTCAATTGGGTTCAATCAAGACTTTGATCAAGTTCAATAATCAATTTGGAATGAATTTGAGTCATTGGTTGCAATCAATTTGGATAAGATTTTGATTTGACCAAATTTGGCCCTTTAGGTCAAATTAGGTCAACTTGGGTCAAAGGGCTAATTAGGTTTGGTTTGGCTCAATTGATGGTCAAGTCATGTTCAAGGATCAATTTGAAGTTAGTATGAATCATTGGTTTCAATAAATTTGATGTAGGATGGGATTCATTTGGCTCATATAGGCTAAATGGATTAACTTGGTCAAATGATCAAATTCACTTGGTTTAACCCAATTGATTACAATTGATTTATCAAGAATGATCAATAATCATTGAAAGAGGTTTTGCATAGGTTGGTTCAATCCAATTTGGGTTGGATTGGAGTTTGGTTCAAAAGGGTCCTTTAGGTCTCTTGGTCAAGTGAGCCTAATGGGTCAATTGGCTTGATTGAATTGATTACATTAGAATCCAAGATGATCAACAATCATCATGGAGAAAATTTGAAGGTTGATCCAATCCAATTTAGGTTGATTGGAGTTTGGTTCAATTTAGTCAAGTTGGTCACTTTGGGTCAGTGGACCAATCGGCTAATTGAGTTGGATTAGGTTTGATTTGAGTTCAATTGAGTTTTATAATTTGGAATTGTTAATAGCTTTGAAAGTGATTTGGGTATAATTGGATTTTGGCCCATTTAGACCTTTTAGGTCAAATGGTTAGTTGATTGAATTGATTTTGGGTTTGATTAGTTTGATAGTTTTAATAGAATGTGGAATAATGATTAAAGATTAATTGACTTATGAAATTGATTTAGGATTGATTGAAGGAAATTTTGGCTAAATCCAAGATTGAATTAATGGGCTTAGGTTTTAGATTATAATGTGATTTTGCTTTGGGATTTGGATATGAATTATAATTCAATTGGATTTTGGTTATATTGATTTGGAGTTTATTTTTAAGGAGGTAGGCATGGGCTTGGTTTAGGCCATGGGATAGTATTACCATAGACTAAGGCATGAAATAACTTAAGACTAATCCTCCTAAAATTTCTAGGTTTAGGTTAATGTCCACTTAGCCACTAGGGGTGTCTTATGACTAAGGAGCTCTTAGTGTCTAGAAGACCCCTAGATCTATTATGAGAAAATTGGACCCTCACTCCAAAAGTAAGGTCAACAAAAGGACCCCCAATCAGTGTGGTGTAACTGATAAGGCACACCGCACATATTGGCGTTAATCGAGGCCATCAACAACATCCAAAAAGATTGCAAGCGCTAGTGAAGATGATCTATACCTAAACCAAGAGGTAAATAGAATCACGATCTTAGTGCAATACAACTCATCTTATGTCAAATGTATAAGAGAGTCAAGAAGATTTGGTTAGAAGATGATTTCATGTCAAGGACATGAGGAGAGATCTACTAGGGAATCACACATGAATTAGATTTGACTGATTTAGTTTGGGAGGAATCTTCTAGGGATATAGATTTGAATTTGATTTATTTTAATTTGGTTTGTTTTGATTTGTGGAAGGGAGATCCGTTGGGGATACATGTTTGAATTTTTTTAGTTTGGTTTATTGATTTAATTTGGAGGCATATCCGTTGGGGATATAAGCTTGAATCTGCCAGGGATCAAGGTTGGATTTGTTTGATTTGATTTGGCTCCATTGGGGAGATGAGTTTTATTTCTTTGATTTGTTGACTTAACTCTACTGGCGCAGTAGTTTGGGTTTGTATTTGTTTTGATTTGGGTTGGCTCCATTGGGGAGAAGAGTTTTGAATTTTATTTATTTGTTGATTGATTGAATTGATTTAGTTTGATTTAATTTATGGACCCTGTCGATGTGCGATGGATTGCACTAAGAAGGATCCACGGGGGCATTGGCCTATCTTAGATTTATCAATCCAAAGGGAGAGTCTACCAATTGAGGGGTAAGACCATCTAACTTTAGAGTTTCCTTTCGATGTGCAATTACTGTGCTAGGAAGAAAGCGTAGAGACTTACATCTTTAAAAGCGGAACAGTCGTTGGGGTGACTTGTTGGAAGATCAATAAAACAAACTACCTGGGCGACTGATGAGTCTGGGATCTTTTCTTAGCTCAAATGTTGTCAAAGTTAATTTGATTTTATTTAATTTGGATTTAATATGGATCCTATCCGTGTGTGATGGACCACACTAAGAAGAGGCTTATATAAGCCTAGGCCTATCTTAGATTTACCAATTCAAAGGAAGAGTCTACAAGCCAAAGGGTAGGACTATCCAACCTGAGGGTTGCCTTTCGGTGTGCAACGACTGTGCTAGGAAGAAAGCGCAAGGACTTACATCTTCTAAAGTGGGAATAGCCATTGGAGTGACTTATTGGTAGCATAACAAATCAAACCCAACCTAAAGCAAATGTTGAGTGAGTGCCGCTAAGGATCTTATCTCAACTCAAGAGTAGTCAAGGAAATTCCTATAGGGAGTTTTGCTGACACTGCCCTAAAGATAAGATGTCTACTTGGGAAAAGGTGCTACTGGGGGGAATTCTCCTAATCCACAAGCAATTTTGTTTTATTTATATGTTTGTGTGGACCCTGTTGGTGTGCGAGGGACCAAGAGGCATGAGGGATTTGGCCTATCTCAGATTTACCGGCTCAAGGCAGAGTCTGCATATTCACAGTACAAAACTTCCAACCACAGGGGTGGTTACTATAGTAACTTGGGTAGTGCCTAAATAGGGATACAAACGATGTGATCTAAATAGAGTGCTCATAGAGGAGGAGCCTCTAGGGGTGTTATCCTATTCCTTAAATAAGAAAAACTATAGGTATATGGTGTCTAACTTAAGGAGAAAACACAGGGATTTACATCTGCATGAGTGGTGTAATCCACTTGGTGGGTCGTTGTCAGCATAACGAACACCAACCAACCTAAGGTGCCCATTGATGTGCGATGATCAATCTCGGAAGAAAGCGTAGGAGACTTACATCTTCCAAAATGGAACTGATAATTGGGACATTCTATGCTAGACAAAGTGCTATCCTAGACTACTAAGTGGGGAGTCAAAGAAGGATGAACCCAAACTTGAAGTAGTTTGGTGGGAAAGGAGCCAGGGGACTTACCCCTAAAGATAAACTCGACCCAATCGGACATGGGCTAGTTCAAGAAGAAAGCATGGGACTTACATATTCTTAAACAAAGTCAATAATAGGTAGCTTATCGGTGCACAATAAGACATACCATACTGACGAGGTGCTCATCGGTGTGCAGTGGTTATGCTAGAAAGAAAGCATATGATACTTACATTCTCCTGAGCAAGAAGCCATTTGGGAGACATAATAACTATGTACTAAATCAAACTCAACTTAGAGCAAATACTGAGTGAGGGCCACTGGGGGCGTTATGTCAACTCAGTAGCCCAAGATAAAGAATTTGTGCTTGTTTTATTTATATTTGTGTGTAATTTTTTATTTGTGTTGTGCTGATAAGGGATAGGATGCCACTTGGGTTCCTTACACCTACCCTAAACACACTACGAGAGATTCATAGATAAAAATGCTTTCAATTTGGAGAAATTTTGGTTTGAAATGGAGATTCATTGAAGAAATTTATTCTAAACATCATTTTATGGATAATATTTCTTTAGATAGAGCTCGTTAATTAGAAGCATCAAGTGCACTCCTTTGTGGTCGACGAGTTGGTATGATCCTCCTTGGTAGGCTTTCTCTATGACAAAAGGGCCTTCCCAAGTGGGTTCAAACTTGCCTCCATCTTGCGAAGGGCAATAATTGGTCTTCTTATGACTAAGCAATCTCTCCTACTTGAAAAGCTCTAGGGCGAACCAACTTATTGTGAGCTTGAATCATTTTGGCTTTGTATAACTTGAGATTTTGGCATGCTCACAATCATTTCTCCTCCAAACTGCAACTTGGCATTCTGCTCCATTGTGATTTTGCTACCCATAGCTATCGTTAGTGATGGGAGTTAGACTTCTAATGGTAGAATGGATCCAGACCCATACACTAAGGAGAAAGAGGAGAGTGAGTTCTATATAGTGCGATAGGATAAAAGCTTCAACTAACTGCTCATGCCACTATCATTTATTATCGTCGAGTGTCTTCTTGAGTATTTGGATGAGAGTTTTGTTGAAGGATTCTTCTAAATCATTCTCCCATGGGTAGTAGATGGTAAATATCTCCAATCATGCTATGACTTTAGTCAAAGTATTGATTTTGGTGCTCTTGAATGTACCATTATAATATAAGGCAAGGTACCAAATCTACATATATGATATGCTTTAAAGCTGGAGCACATGCTGAGCTTTGACCTCCCTAGCAGAATCGCCTTTGCCTACTTGGAAACATAGTCGGTAGTAGCTAAGATGAACCCATGACCTTGGAAGAAGGAGGATCAATCGAACCCATTATGTCAGTACCCCAATACTCGAATGGCCATGAGGCCAAAGTTAGATGTAGAATATTGGGTGGTGGTGTAGGACCACCTGTACTTGGCATTGGTGACATTGCTTATCCCATGCAATCGTGATCATCGCCAATAGTACCAAGTATTTTTATTTTTGGCTTTCATCTTGGGACGAGAGCTCCACATAATCTGAATGGACTTGATCATGATCTTACGCTGCTTTCTTTAAATAATGTAACCATATGATGAAGGATCGCTAATATAAGACACCATCCACGAGGGTGTAAAAAAGCCCCTTTATTTCACTTGATGTGCTGGGACTTCTCTTGAGGTAGTTTGCCTTTGTTTAGGTAATCAATGAAGGATTGCCTCCAATCGAGTTATTCATCCTTTTTGGCAATGAAAACCTCTCCTTCAAGAGAGTGTTTTTTGACAAGTTCAATATCAGTAAGAGACGGGACTTGCCTATTTTGGACCTCTATTGATATGGACTCATCTTCAGACATGCCAACTCCTTGGCAAGTTTGGCTAAGGCATCCGCTATAGCATTTTCTCCTCAAGGGATCATGTAGATGGTAACTTCTGGGATTTAGCCAATAATTCCATGGTAGTTGAGGACCTTGTAGGACCCAATGATTTAGTTGACCACTAGTTAAGAATCCCTAAAGATGTTGATGTTCTGAATGTTTACTAAGATGGTTATCTCCAGACCGGCAATCAAAGCCTCATATTCGGCTTCATTATTAGTGCAAGGATCAGATAAATGATATGAGAATTTCATCGTATCATGGTATGAAGTTAGGAGAAATATTCCTACCCCTGCCTTTCCTGAAAGAGTAGATTGTGGTTATTCTCCTCTTTAAGAGGAAGTCATAAATTCAAGTACATCTCTCAGTGGTGAATGTTAGTATCCCCTAAATTTATGATTTATTCATCGGGAGATCATCACTAGAGACAAGAGGGTGCTACTAAGAAATTCGTGAGTGCTTATCCTTTCACCGCACATAGGGGTACGAAAGTGATATCAAACTGCAATAGAATCATGGACCAACATGCCAACTGTTTGGATATCATCGGCCGTGTCATGAGATATTGTAGTGGGTTGATTCTAGAAATCAAGTTTACTTTATAAGAAAGCATATAATGTCATAGCTTTTGAGATGCAAAGATTAAAGCTAAGCAATTCTTCTCAATGGGTGGATAGTTTACTTCAGTAGGGATTAGACGACAGCTGAGATAGTAAAGTATGTTCTCTTTCTCTTCACCGTTGGCTTGGGCCAACAAAGCACCAAGGCAGTTGTCTAATGCAGCAGTGTAGAGTATAAGTTGCGGATAGGGATTAAATGGTGTCATCATATCGCTTGATGCTCTCAAAGGCATGCTAGCACTGGTCATCCAACTTGAACTTGGCATCCTTCTTGACCAGTGCTGAAAATGGTTGGCATCTGCTTGATAGGTGTGATATAAAGCATCTTAGATACATCAACCACTCTTGGAATGATCTGAATTGAGTTAAACTTTTAGGAGGTGGCACTTCTAATATCACTTTAATTTTCTCTAAGTCAATTTCGATTCCATAGTGTCGAACAACAAACCCAAGAAACTTTCCTGAAGCTACTCCAAATGCACACTTCATAGTGTTCATTTTGAGGTTATATTATCTTAACCGCTCAAAAATTACTCTCAAGTCAAAGAGATGGTCTTCCTTTTCTTTGCTTTTGACCATGAGATCATCGACATAACATTCTACTTGGTGATGAATGAGTTCGTCGAAGATTAGGGTCATGGCCCTTTGGTATGTGGCACCGACATTTTTAAGGCCAAAAGGCATGACTTTATAGCAATAAATTCTGATCGGGGTTCTAAAGGCAGTATTTCTTTCATCTTCAGGTGTCATCTTTATTTAGTTATATCCAGATGAACCATCCATGAAAGAGAAGACTACATGAGATGAGGCAATATCCACCATCAATTCTAGTATTAGTAGTGAAAATTCTTCTTTTGACCATGCCTTATTTAGATCCCTAAAATCAAGGCATATGCAATTTGGCCATTCTTTTCTTAACAGATGACATTAGCCAACCGGTGGGGAATTTTTCCTAGATGAAACTAGTATCGATCAGTTTCTTGACTTAAGAAATTACCTATTATTCAATGTCTAATCACATGCATCTAAGAGCTTGCTTGATAGGGTTAGCATCAAGCTATATCACTAGCTTATGAACTACTATGTCAGGAGACAATCCAGAAATTTCTTCATAACTCCATGCGAACCAGTCCTTAAACTCAGTGAGTAGCCTAACTAACTCATTAGTTTTAATTTCATTCAACAAGAAACTGATGTATGTTGGGCGTGGATTGTCTTTAGTTCCTAAGTTAATTTCTTTGAGTTCATCAATGATTGACTTGATTTCTTCTTCGAATTCTAGAGGTGCATCTTTGATTTGGAAATCATCTGAATCATCTGAAGTTTATAAGCACACCTCCTCATATGAGTTAATGTGATTTTAAATGAACCTATCATATTCCAAATGATTGGTGATGACCGAGCAGTAATCTTCATCATTGACTAGGCCTAATGTATCGAATCCTAATCTTAGACTTGATGGAGAATTCTTTCATTTGTTATTCCATATCCTTTCAAAGTAATCTGACCTATGCTTAGACCATGTATGTGAAATTAAACCTTTCTTTGCTAAGTTATGAACACAAGGCAAGTACCAATCAAAAAAATAATTCATTAATTATATGAATCATCCTCAAGTTCACATCAACTTCTTAACTTGAGGATGATAATCTAGGAAAGAACCTCTAGATCTTCATGGCTACACTTCATTTAGAGGCTTCCTTAACTACCAAACCCTCAACTTTTTGTGAGAAAAGTGGGGTTAGAACTAAGATTCTTAACTAATGCCAAATAGTTTCACATAATGATGACTTGGATACACTTATGCTTTGCTTGGGAATCTGGTCTTCATCATTATCTAGCTCGAGTGTCACCTCCAATGGGATCTACTGTAGAGAAGAGTTGGCCGGTGTGCTAACCACATAAGACTCATCATCTGAACTAGATTCTAAGTCTATGAGGATAGCAAGTGTACTCTTAGTAGCTAGGACAAATCTCCTGGTGGGTGGTTAGTATGGAGGCCTTCCATCTTAGGGACTCCCTTTGGACTTGCCTCTTCCTCATCCTAGTGGAGGTTGAGTCATCCTCTCTACTTATTCGAATAGAGTAACGAATTATGGGTGGAATCTAATCTCAGGCTCCACTTCCTCCTATTTCGCTCCCTTTATTTTTTTCTTTTTCTTTCTCTTTTTCCTTTTCTTTTCTTTCTTTTTCTCTTTCTTTTTCTTTTTCTATCACATTAGTATTTTGACTAAATTCATGAGAAAGACTTTTTATTTTACCAGGAGGTAGTAGTCTGCATCCTCATATATTCTGACCTCATGAACTGCAAAGGGCTTGAGATCTCCTTTGACACAATACTCGATTCCACCTCTCATGAACTTGATGCACTGATGTAAAGAGGATGGAACCATGTTGTTCACATGTATCCACAGTCTCCCAAGTAAAGTATTGAAAGATGTATCAGTATTATGTGAAACATGGCTTTCTCTAATCATCTATCTCTCAACACTATAGAGCCTAAGGCCTCTCTCCTTCATTGAATCCTTTCAACATCATCCTTTTCATATGGAGTTTAGAGTCAATCAATCCTCAAGTAGGTAAGGGTTCTTAAACTCATAATATTGACTAATGCTCGGATCAACCAAAACTCTAGATAGCTAAATCGCCAACATCCACTATAATGTAGAGGAGGTTTGATCATTTTACATTGTTGAATGTAACTCCTTAGATCTCCTTTGAATGGCATGCTTCTTCTTCAGTAGTGATCAACAAAGCTAAGAACATCTCTGGATAGTGTAATGCTTTGATTAGAGATTCCCTCATCTCTTTGGATAAGATATTGGCATCATATTTGCTTAGTTTAGCTAGCAACTTTCTAAGATGTGTGAGTATATTATAACTAACTTCGGATTGATCCTCCACAAGCATATCCATAGGTGGATCATCTTGTGGAGGGGCTATCTGCTCATCGAAACCAATTACCTATTTACCCTTATCCTGAGGTGCTACCCTAGAAGGTAGAACTTTGCCACTGAGGAGATTGACTTCAGTGACTTCTTGGAATGATGAGTTTGTGGAAAGTTCTACTTGCTCATTGGGTGTACCTCTTCTCTAAAGGACCTGTGAGTCGATGACTCCAAGTTGATCTCAAGAGATGAACTGATTGAAAAAAGGAAAGTCCATTTCTAAATCGAGGGATTGATCATAATTATTTGAGTTATTTGACTTGAGAGCTTTCTATTGGAATATAATCAACAAGCATGTCAAAAGTAGAAAATATGTAAGTGGAATCAAATTTTTTCATTGATTTCTTTAATTTTGGGGGAGGTACATAGTAGAAATCAAGTAAAGTAAGTGGGATGAGGGGTTTGGTGCCCTCATCCACTGATACAATGCTCCTGCTAGAGGTGGAGGAGCTAATAGATGTGGTAGTAGCTATAATGGTGGAAGGGGTGCTGGACTTGGATGGTGGTTGTCAGATCTATCCTTGCAAGTGAAGGCTGCTAATGGGCTTCCACCCTCCCCGAGTTGTCCCTCACAATTGGCAAACCTTTCTTGGTGATGGAGGTTTAAACTGATTCAGGCACCTATAGATAAATTGTTTTATTTTAGAAATGATCTTTTTAAAGGTATGATATAAAAAAGTTATCAACCTTCTTTTATCTTGAGAGAATCGGATGTATCCCCAAGGATTACTCTAATAGAACTAGATGGTTGTTCTACTAAGTATTCTTTAGAGATGGATATAGCTCTTGACTTGAAGCTACTCTCAAGTTAATCTTTAAAGGTAATGCAATCCTTTAATACATGGCCTAACATGCGGTGGTAGGGGCAGTAACTCGGATCATCATTCCTATCGACTTCCTCTGGCTTCTTAGGCTCAGGTGGCTAAAAATAAGCTTCTTCAAGAGATTCGTGAAGATCTTCCTGCCTACCTCCATCTTGAATGAGTATGGCTTGCTTAATTTTTTAGCAAGGGTAGGTGAAAAATAGCTACTTGGCAGTGGATACAGATATCGCTGCTGAGTAGGCTACTATGGCAATGGTGGTGGCCATGGTAGTGGAAGGGAGGTGGCAATGGAGGCTGCTAAAATTTGGGCCTCTCAAACTGAACTCTAGCTAGCTACTTCCCCTTATCTACTAACACAACTATCCCAGGCTTCTTCTCAAAGACCTTTGAGGCTTGGGCTTATGATGGTCTAAAAAAGAGTAACTTTTAGCTTTGTAGGTTAGCGCCTTCGATTAGTTTCTCAAATGTCTTATGGTAAAGTCCTTAAGCATGAAGGTGACTGTGCCATGGATATTCTTAAGTAGAATCTCAATGGCATATGATTTTTAGCTATGGTTCACATTTCATACTCGTTGTGCCATCTAAGAATGTAATCAAGGGACTCGGGTTTTTATTTCTACAATGAGGTGCCTATTACCCTTTGTTGAGCTCCTATAAATCTCTTGCTGAAGAGATCCTCTAACTCTACAAAGGTCTTCACGAATTGTTAGAATTGATACCAATCAATTATGACAGCTATTAATACTAACAAATAGATGCAATAGAAGTGCATCACTACCACCGTGTTGCAACAACTAGCCCTGAAGTGTGCTATATGCTACCTTGGGTTCCCCCTATCATCAAAAATCTTGAAGGATGGTGGCACAAAACCCTTAGGGTATTGAACTACATTAAATTCTTCTAGGTAAGGTACCACTTTGGAACATATGAGCTCCCCACTTCGCAATGCTTCCTTTTCTACCATCTGCTTAATGTCCTTTTCATGCATGGAGGTACTATCGGTGACCTTCATATGCAAGCTACCGGCATCATCCTCCATGGGAGTGCACTTGGGATGATCTAAGGTATAAACTAACTCAGACCAATTGGCCTTTATGGGGGAAGGTTGTGAAACTAGGCCTTGGTTCAGCAAGGCTTGGACTACTGCCATCAGCTCCTCTACCAACTTGTACATTCTGCTAATTTGATCATCTTTCTGTTTGATTTGTTGGAGGAGGAGTTGACTTGAGTGAGATGTGTCACCTTCCTCAACTACAACTCCTTCCAAGCTATGTTGATCACTATTCTAGGATCCTTGGGTGTCAACCATGTGGACTTCTAACATATCATCCTCATCAGCATCAAACTCTAGTCTGCCCTCCTCCTAGTTAGACTGATCGTCCCTAACTATCTGCCTCACTGTGACAGGATAGTCCTCTAAAATGTTATCCAAAGAATGGTCATCTACTCTACCCTGCTTTACTGGAACATAAGCTAGCTGATGACTGACAACTGGACTGTGCTGTGTAGAATCTATGCACTAAATAGTCTCAACTAGTGATGTGCACTCCCTAACTGGCTCAACTTCCATGGGGACCATCTCGATATCCCCTCCCCTCTCCTCCTCCAACTGCTGTGGTGGAGCGATCATGATGATATTGGGTCACCACTGTTGGGATGAAAGGTCGAGCAAGGGAGTTCAGCTTCACCTCAACAGGTAGAGTAGATGGAGTGGGATCCTTAGGTCATAGCCAGATCCCTAATGGAGAAGCTCTCTCTCTCTCTCTCTCTCTCTCTCTCTAAATGAGGGCTTCTAAAATTTTGTGGGGACTGTAAATGGTGGAACCAAGACTAGTGAAGGTGGATGAGTGACGGTAATGTGGGTGACACTCCCAGAGATCTCCTCCCACGAGGTGGTGGTAAGGAAAATGATCATATTGATCGCTCACTGACAATCAAGAAAATCCATCAAAGTGGAGGCCACCCATCGCAATCTCCTCCTCTCTCTCTTGCCTACTTGGGTAGTCACCTTGGACTCAAAAGCCCACTCTCGGTGAATCTAATCCCTAACACTCTTAGCGATCAGTATTTTCAAATCATGTAATGTGCCAGACTCCGAGCATCCATGGGCTCTACCAACTCTACAAAGCATAGACCAGATAGGGCCTCCTTCTCCCCTAGCTGTCTCATACTCTGGTGGGGTAATGGTATCCTTGGTAGTCCTCCTCTCCCTAACCTAAAGGGGTGAAACCTACTACCACCCAAGAGTGGATAGGTCTCACGAGGGGAACCCTCCTCAACAACATGGGAGCTTCATCTACCTCCTTAGCCGCATGCTCATGCTGCTTCTTGATCTTGCGGTTCTTGTTACGGCATTGGCTTTTGGTGAGCAGGGTAGAATGTGAACTAGAACCAACCTCAAAGGTGGGGGAGACTATCTCAAAAGCTAAGATAGCCTTCCCCTTCAGAATAGGGAGAACAATAAAGGTGGTACTAGTCTGTCTGCAGGGACAAGATCAACTACTACACAACTAGAATCGGAAAAATCGGCACTAGCAAGAGAACCTCAACAGCCTTCCTCTTCAAAGAGGGAAACTCAGTATTGGACTACAAGTCAAATTGGAGAAGTGGCTTCACCGCCACCTCTACTAATCGTGTAAGGGTGGGCCCTCATGTGACTTTGAAATGCTCAAAGCTAAGTCTGAACTTGATGACGGGGGTGTCAATGAGTATGGCCTGATCCAGGGTCAAATCCACACCAAAGGAAAAAAAGAAAATCATCTTGATGGAAGACATGATGAAAAGCTGACCAAAGAAAGGAAGGAAGAAGATGAGCTAGTATCTCTACTACACTATTGGAAAAGAGAACCAATTAGACCCTTGTTGACTTGAATTGTTGATTTTGATTTGACTTTTGAATTGGAACCTACATCCAACAAATTTAGGTATGTTAAATGGGGTTCAATTGTATGTTGGAGAGACTTTGAAGATTTGGAGGAGAGACTTTATTGGATTTTGATTCGTTGGAACCCTCATCTCAACAAATTTGGTTATGTTGAATGGGGTTCAAATGTTTTGGAGAGACTTTTGGAAGTGAGATTGTTATTTTCTTTTGGGGTTTAATTAATTTTGATTTTGAGTTGGAACTTTCATTTAGCAAATTTGGGTATGCTAAATGGGGTTCAATTGTTTGTTCAAAATTTTTGAGAATTTTGGGTAAAAAGGCTTTAATTTTATTTAATGTTGATTGTTGTTTATTGATGTTTGATTTTGATTTGATTTGAAAGTGGGGATCTCATTTAAGAAATTTGGGTATGTTAAATGGAGTTAGTTAATCTTGTTTAAAAATATTTTTAAAATTTTGAAGAAGAGATTTGTTTATTGTTTGTTGAAATGTGATTTTCATTTAATTTTGAAAATGGGACTCTCATTTAACAAATTTGGTTATGTTAAATGGAGTTAGTTAATTTTGTTTTGAAAAGATGTTAGAAAACTTTGAAGAAGGGATTTTGTGTGTTATTGTTTAATTTAATTTTCATTTTGAAAAAGGAACCCTCATTTAACAAATTTGATTATGTTGAATGGGGTTTTTTAATTTTATTTTGGAAAGATTAAAAACTTTGTAAAAGATTTCTCTTTATTTTACTTTGGATTTTTATTGAAATTTAGTCAAATATGGGGTGAACCTTGCTTCACCAAGCTAGTGGTAAGAGGTTCTTAATTTTATTTTATTTATATTTTATTATTTTTCATTCTTTAGTTAATTTATTTTTACCTATTGGGAGACCCAATAGGAGTTTTAAGACCTACATGGAAGTGAGGTCCTAAAACCTAAAGATGTTGGCCACCTTGCTTAAGGATGAAATAAGTGCCAGAAAGAAAGATAGTCTTGGGATTATATAAAATATAAGTCTACTATCGATGCTTGGAGATAATAATTTTCTACTAGAGATGGAGAGAAGAACATTTCCTAGCAAAGTCGCCAGAAAAATCTGTGGTGTTTATTTTCAGATGCGTTCATGTGGACACTAAGCAAATCATAAGGGATACTTATTGAAGTGATCAAGTACTATATTAAAGTATGATGTACTATCTTGAAAGATAGAGACATCACCCTACAATGGACCTAATCACCTAATAAGGACTCCTAAGGCATGATGGGTCTTTATATACCAAGATCTTCCCACTTTACATGAAAGTAAAGTAGGGTTTATTTTATGCTTCTTAAGTTCATGGAGGAAGCAAGCCTCCATAGTTAATTACATCCTAGAAATGAGATTTCTAAAACACTCTCGATTAAAGTAGAATTATTATCTCCAAAGATTTCAAGGTTAAGACTATCAATATTATATTTTGGAAAAAAATGATTGTTCAATTGGAAGACTTATTTTAGAATCCAAAGAAAATAAGTAGGAAATGCTCATGATACTAGAAGCCTAGTGAGCCAATCCAACCCTATGGTGAGGCTTTATATGTTTGAAAGTAAGGAGATTTTTTTTAGTTGAAATTTTATTAGATTGTTAGGGCTTATAATCCATAAACACAACATTATGGAAATGCTTAAGAGGTGAGGATTTATGCCCGTAACCCAAAGGAAATAAGAAACCTCATATCCTAAATCTAGAGAACACAAGTTAAAAGCATGACTAAATCTAAGTGAAAAAGGGGACATATGGGTCTATTCCACAAGAGAAGATAACTGTTACTCTTTGGACTTACAATACATGGTTTAACACCTCCTATTCAAAACCATGTAGTTCTTATGTAATTTAAGATGGTTTTTTTTTATTAATTGAAAGAGACTAGTCCTAAACTCCTTAAGAGACTATCATGAATAGAGCATATGACTTAATCTAAATGCAAAATCTTTTCAAATTTTACATTATTTTTGACACATTCATTTGGACAAAATTGGATTTTTATGCCTAAATGCATGATGAAATTTGGTTATTATAAATCAAAAGAGAAGAGGGTGAAGCTCCATCATGGGGTTTGCTCTCATGGTCAAGCACCTAAAGTGCAAATGGAGGCCCTCATTTGCAAGAGTGATTCATATGATGCATGAGTGACATACAACATAATTTGCTAAATTTTTTAATTGATTATAACCTGCTTTAAAGATGATTAGTTTTAAAATTTAATTATGAGTTGTTAATTAGGTAGAAAAATTAATTTTATCCTAAGAGCAACATCCGTGCCACATTAAACATCAATCATAGAAACTAAAAAGATGCAATTATCAATCAAACATAACATCAATCATTTTTTATACCAAAAGAATAAAAGGTTATGTATAACCTAAAAAAGAGAAAATGGGTAGCAAGCTCTTAAAATTACAAAATAATATTACAATTTGAATTGAATACATGGTATGTATTTCATTATTTTTTTTTTATTTCTTTTATTTATTTGTAAGGCATCACAAAGTGTTAACTAAGCCTTACACCTCATTAATCATAGCACTAATCCAATTAATATGTTTTAGTTTTCTTTAGTGAATGGCTTATTAAGCATTTTTTATTAAATCTAAATTTTGGTTAACATTAAAAATCCTATTAAATATGAAAGGAATCTTAAGATTAATGTAGTTGAATTACGATCACATGGAATATGCTAAGTCATTCCTTTACATCACCCATAACATGCATATGATTTAACACTTAGTATACTTATACATATAACATATTTTGGTATACTCAAATTATGAATGAATGCATATATTTATTAATTATATTTTATTTAATTGAATTGTTTATATTTGTAAAATAAAGCTCTATCCAAATTCTAATACAAAATACATATGATTGAAATTAAATAAGCATGTGTCATTGTTAACCAGGGAAGTGAATAATCAAATGACCTCCTTGGGGCTAATTAAAGCCTTGTATTCCCGGGATGTCTAGACTATATACTTATTATCATTCAAACATATGTAGATTTATATACATGAACACTGAAAGAAAGCTTTACATTCACATGTTATACGTTTTGGTGACTTAAGTAATTATGAATGCATGTATTTTTAATAGAAAAGAGAATTTTTATTCCTTAATCACATACACATACACATGTATAAAAGATATAAGTACGTATCGTTGTTAATCAATAAAGTGAGATAATCAAAAAACCTCCTTGGGGCTACTTAAAGCCTCATATTATAGCAATGTCTAGATTATATACTTACTATCTTAAATTCATATAAATGTATACATAATTTGAGGAATGAAAGCCATGCAAATATTGTATTTTATTTAAATAAATTATTTATGCATATGAGTTAAAGCTCTATCCAAATTATAATAACAAAATACATATGAATGAAATTAAATAAGTATGTGTATTTATTAGCTAGGGAAGTGAGATAATCAAATAACCTCCTTGGGGCTACTTAAAGCCTCGTATTCCTAGGGTGTCCAAACTATATACTTACTATCTTTCAAACATATGTAAATCTATATATGAATCTGTTGATCTCACTTTTGAAGTGAGTACTCGACTTCCTCATCATAAATCTAAGACTCTTATAGACACTAAGAGTTCCTTAGTCACAAGACACATCTAGTGATTAGGTGAACACTTAATCTAAGCCTAGAGACTTAGAAGGGTTAGCCATAGGAATAGGCTATGCCTTAGGGACTTGGGAAAACTTACCTACCCTATAGCCTAAACCCAATCCATGCTTTCCTTCTCAAACCAAACCTCAAATCCAACTCAAATACCAAAAATAAATCCAAATTCCAAACCAAATGATTGAAACCCATAATCAAATCCAAGATCAACATTCATCTTAAGCCCTTTGATTTCATCTTATGGACTTTGCCTTAACCAAATTCAAATTAATCTTGATTCAATTGATTTTCTCAAATTTCAATTCAATCCCTCAATCATTTACCATATCCCAACTCAAACCCAATTCCAAATGATTCAATCCTCAAGTCAAATCTGAAATCAAAATTCTCTCTTAAGTCTTATGACCCACTCTCATAAGCTTAGCCAAATCTCCACCTAAATTATCCCAAACTTGACTAATTTCTTTATAAATCAATTATTCATTCATTTATATTCATAAATATAAATGAAATCCATACCCAAATGACCAAAACCAAATCAACCCAAAATCAATTGGTTTCTTTATAAACCAATTACTCCTTCATTTATATTCATAAATATAAATGAAACCACCCCTCCAATGACCAAAATAAATCAAACTAAATAAATTTTCCTTAAGCCCTTTTGACCTACATCCTTAAGCTTGGTCAATTTTGCTTCCAAATCACTCCAAACTCAAGTGATTTTCTTATAAATCATTTATATCCTCATTTATATCCCCAAATATAAATGAAAAATAAGTCCAAAAAGCCAAAACCAAATCCAAAATCCAACCAAAATCCAATTTAGCCTTTTTAGCAAATTTCCTGAACTTTGCTAAATCCTATCCAAATCAAGCCAAAACTAATGAATTTTCTGATGAATCAATCATTCCTTCAATCACTTACCCAAATATAAACATAAACTATAATTATCAAACCAAACTCAAGTCAACCCAAGTCAAACCCAAGTCAAACCCAAGGTAGCCTTTTTGACTTGAAAACTTCAAATGAGCTAAAATCCACTAGACTCCAACTTGATTATAGTTGGATTTATATTTCAATCCTAGGCTTATATGTGAGTTCAACTAAACTTGGATCAAGACAAAACCAAACCAATTGACCCATTTAGGTCCATTTGACCCAAAGTGATCTAAAGAATCCCTTTTTGAACCAAGTTCTAATCCAACTCAAATTGGATTGAACCAAGGCCATCCAAACCTCATATCATGATCAACAATCACCCTAGGATGATCAATCACCTCCATTGGGTCAAACCAAGTCAACTTGGTCCTTTGACCAAGTCAACCTTTAGCCCAAATGAAACCTAAACTAGCTAAAACTCACCATATACTAAATTGATTGAAACCATTGATCCAAACCAACTCATGATTAATGATTGAACATGACCAAACCTTTAATTGAGTCAAACCAAGTCCAATTGATAATTTGACCTAATTTGACCCAAACTGGCCTACAAAAGCCAAAATGGGTTAATTCATGATCTAACCCAAATTGATTGCAACCAATGGCTCAAGTTCATTCCAAATCAATTATTGAACTTGACTAAAGCCACAATTGAGCCCAATTTGACCAATTGGTCAACTTGACCCAACCCAGCCCAAATTGACTTAAAAGGTCAAATAGGACAAAATTCAAATTAAATCTAAATCAAATCAAACCAAAGCATACAATCATTTTTAATTGACCAATTGAACATGAACCAACACCTAACCCAACCTAATTTGGTAAAATTGGTCAAATTGGTCAACTTAGCCCATTTGACCTATTTGAATCCAAATGAGCCAAAATCAAACCTAAGCCAAATTGATTGAAACCACTTGAACTAAAACTCTCAAATCATCATTTGAACCTAACCCAAGCCTTGGTTTGACCCAATTTGACCAATTGGTCAACCCAACCTAACATGAACCCATATGAACCCATTTGACCAAATGAAGCCAAAGCACCCAAAATCAACCCATGGGACCTTTGTGACTAACCAAACCCAACCCAAATTGACCCTAGGTCAGCTCAAAGTCTGCCCAAAAGCAAAGTGACCACCATCCAAAGGGATTAGCCATTAGATAAACATCTTTGCATTAGATTCCATCCAGGAAAGTCCACTCTCCCACCTTGGCACCTAAACTTTGCTATTTGAGTATCATTGCCCCTAGCTCAACTGCGCTTAGGACCAACCATGGATCAAGGAATCCAACTCCTCCCTCAATCAAAGCCAAACCCCATGGACAAAGGGAGAGGAAATTAGCCAACCCACCATATCTTGTGGGACCTCATGCCAGCTTTCTCCACTCCCCATGCCATGTGGACTCAATTGAGACCCTTCGATGTGGCATAATAAAAAAATTGAAGGATCTCGCCCATCCATCTGCTCATTGAGGGGTATACCCTCAATTCAGGGATTGAGATAATTCAAGCACACTAAGCTTCCTGATTGTTTTTGAAATTTCAGAGAGCCTCCCAAAGCCTTCCCAAGTTTCCCTTCACCAAAATTCCCCATTCCCGTGCACAGCTAAAATAGGGCATCCATCCTTTGAGCAATTATCTTCCTCGACATAACCATACTTCAATTCCTCTTGCACACACCATCATCGTGGGTCATCAAAGCCATTCAAGAGTTTTCCCATGCTTCTAAGCTGCTAGAGGGGGGAGTTTGATCAAGATCGAGGCTTGAAAGCACCTATCTTGGTCGTCCGAGGGATCTACTTTAAATCAAAGCCCAAGCTTCTCAAGATTTTACTCAACTAGCAAAGCTATCTCCCAATCCACACCAGCTCAGCTCCAGGTAATTCCTCAAAATCGTAGATTTAGAAAAAAAAAAGTAGTTGGTTCAAGAAAATTTGTATGTCATGATTTTGACCATTGGATGTGTTCTTCTCCTTCCCTTGATGGTGATCATTTGAATCAATCCAAGCAATAGTGAGCTCAGATCGAATATAGAAAGGTGGACAACATCCATCTTTCGTTACTCATGAAGGAAAAAAATCATAGGTCGTCCATTCCCCGTGATCGAAACAGATGACAGTGATTAAATCATGCTTAAATCCTTGATATTTCCTTCTAAACTGTGGGCTTAATCGTGGCCATCCTATCTTAATCGATGGTCACGAGAAAGAGCTTCGCCGTAGACTAGTGATGTGATAACATAAATAACCTATCCTATCGCACCACATGGAAAGTGTGCCACGTCAGTAGCCACATGACGCCGATGAGATTATGGCTTTAATTAGGGTTAATTAATCTATTTTTAAGGCCAAAACTTTTAAAATTCATAACTAATTGTAGAAAATTTAAAAAATGCAAATGAGGGCTTATTTTAAAGATACTACAAAGGAGAATTTAATAAAAATGTTTCCAATGGATTTTCAACAGTAATTAGAGCTTAATTAAGATTTAATTAAAAACTTAATTACTTATTTAGCTTAATTATTCTTTAATTAATCATCCAATTGACTTCAAACTTTTTGAGGATGTTTAGGGGGATGACCTCTACCTCCCCTACTTTCTTGAAATTTATTGGTTAATTAAGAAAATTGATTAATAATTTACCCTCTTAACTTATTATGAGGTGACATTAAATAGTGATTAATTAATTATTTGGACTAATCCGCTGAATAGAAAGGAGACTTAGGGAAGTGGATTGAGCCTCCTCCTAATCCCTTCTCTAATTTTCCTCTCTTTTCAACTAAAGTCCTAATTATAAATTATTAACCAATTAAAACTTAATTAGCTAAACTAAAAATCCAAAACACATTATCATGCTTGTTAAAGGATGGCTTATGGGATTTAGTGGGGACCTCTTTCCCCTACCTTTTCCCTTAAGCTCATCTCATTTTGAAGATAATTATTAATTTTGGCAATTAATTAGAAGAGAGATGAATTAATAGATTAATTATTTAATTAATGAAACTCGAGCCTAATTAAATCTATTTTTCCCCTAATCATTCTTGGGTAGATCTTTAGGTGTTCAATAACCTAATGAAGATAATAAATTATGGTTACCTCACATGTGTGAGAAAACCATAAGAGTAATTAAGTGAGTTCCTTAAGCTTAATAATTAAATGATTATGGGCTAATTGCATTAGGCTCCTTTCATTTTATAGAAACATTTCTATTTACTTTTTAATTTATTTCCATATCATATTAGCTCATAATTATTTAATCAATTACCTTAAGGTAACATAGGTTAGGGTTAATTAATTGATTTAATCCATGATCAACTTAACCAATTCATAAAATCAACCTAATTGCACTTTTTCATTAAACTAAATTAATTCACATATGGGAAATGAGATTAGGATTAGCAAATCTTTCTCACACTTTTTAAATTAAATCAATCAGAAAGTCAAAAATGGCATTAAGGAACTTTGGTTTGTTTTAAATAATCTTATTTAATATGATTGTCCTTAGGAATTAATTGGATTGAATGAAATTATGTGCTTATGTTCTTTTATTTCTCTCTAATTGTATTAAATGTTGTATGCCACTTGTGATCATGCATTCATCCTTTTCAAAGATTAATTAAAATAAATGGTTTCCTTTATGCCAAATTTGCATGTGTTGACTTAATTAAAAATATGTGTGGCTATTATCACTATTAAATTTCAAATATATTTTCAAAAGCTTATTAATGAATAATAATACATGTTGTGAGATTAGCTATACATACATAAGAGGTGCATGTAAATATAAGCTTAGGGGATGAAGTGAAGTTCCTTTCTTTCATTCATATGTTGATTTGTATAAGTATGAATGTTAGTGGGTATATTAGTTTGGGCATTCCGAGGATGCATGGCTTTAAGTAGCCCCAAGGAGGTTCCTACCTCACTCCCTTGATACAAAATGATTGTGACGTACCTGTTTGATTTCATTCTTATGCATTTTGATATTAGAATTTGAATAGAGCTTTAATTCATTCATACAAATAAATCAATTAAATTAAGTTCTACTTTTGCATGGTTTTTTATTCTTATAGTTTCTTATACATTAATATGTATTTAAGAATAGTGGAATATTAGTCCGACATTTGGATGCAGACTTTAAGTAGCCCCAAGGAGGTTCCTACCACTCCCCGGTGCAAAATAATGTGGTACTTGCTTAGAACTTTCATACATTTGAATGTATTTAGTTAATGAATGAAAATTCTCTTTTTTAATAAAACTCATTTATGCATCATGCATTTAAGTGTGCCAAAAATATATTGCATGTATAGATATATTTAGGACTTAATCATATGCATCTTATATATGATGGAAAAAAATGAATGGATATGTGCCATGTGATAGTAGTTCATTCCAATTAATTTTAAGATGCCTCTCTTAGTGAATGAGATTATTTAGAGTGAACTTAAACTTAGGATTAATTTAAAATATGTAATAAGCCATTTACTAAATAAAATTCATTTAATTAATTTTCTTTAGATGTGGCTTAAGGTAGGGATAAAAGAGAGTGCTCTCTTTCTCTTTATAACACTTAGTTGTTAAGTGTAAGGCAAATGAAACAAAAAAAAAACATTATGTAAAACTTACAAATCAATTAAGCCCATTAAAGTGAAACCATCTTTCAAATTAAATCCTTTCTTATTTAGAAAATTATAACAAAACCTAGTTAAGGCATACCACACAAGCCTTAATACACACACCTTAGATTAAGTCACCACTTTTAGCCTTATGTTAGAGTGGTGCATGATTTGATGTATGTTTGATTTTATGATGTATTGTTGTATAATGGATGTTAGGCTATAATTAGCCTAATTATATCTTCTGTAGGAGATTATGCTTAAGGAGTGCTTAAAAATAAATATAAATGTTCTCTTTTACAGGTTGCTTAACCCCTAAGCATAATCTAAGTTAGGAAAGGTGGACTTGGTTACCCATGTGTAGGGTGTTAAGTCCAAATTATACATATAACTGCTTGGGTTATATGGTGTTTAGCTAACACTATTTTGGTGTATAGATTTGTTTTTCCTATTTTAATGTAATTATGCATTAGGAATTAGGTTTTGTGTTATGGGGGATTAGGATGAGTGGAGGCTAGAAGGCTTTGTTCTGGGAGGTCCCCGTGATGCCTTTGAAGCAAGTAAATCCAAACAAAAAAGAAAAGAAGAGGAAACTTGAAGATATGAAGAATGATGACCCCCATAGCATTTATTTATTTGTAATTATAATTATTCTTTTATATACTGGGTTGTATAAGGGTAGACTCCCATTTTTTTTTTAAGGTGATACGACCGCATCCTTTTATTCTTTTACATTAGGTTTATAAATTATTTGATGTTTTGTTTATAATTATGTAATAGAGATAGCATAACTTTTCTTTGTTTCTTCATATATGGTGATTTAATGTGTGGCCTGGACCTGATTAGGCTCTTAGAAAAAAAAATAAATTTTCTACCCCAACTACAACTCATAACTAAATTTTCTAAATAACTCATGATCTCACATAAAGCCTAGGCATTAAATTAAAATAATTAAAATATTTAGCAACCCCTTAGCTAGATGTTGTATGCTTAATATCATGCATGTCATCTTATTTCACTTTTGCTAAGAGAGGGTTTCCATCCTTGCACGATAGGGAAGACTTGACCTTTGAGGGTCTCCTCTGTGGTGAAAAACACCTCTTTCATTCTGATTTAGCCAATAACCCTATTTCATCATGCATTTAGGCATATAAAAATCCTATGGCCTTTGTCAAAATAAAGAGTCAAAAAAATCAAATAAAAATTGATAAGTTTTGCATTATGCTAAGTCATTACTCATACCACTCATGCTCTAGTCTCTTAGGGAGTGGGTTTAAGGACTTTACTCTCTTTCTAAATAAACCAACCTAACCATCTTGCAAAATTATATGACTTGACCACATAGTTTTAAAATGTAGGAGGAGTTAGCTGGCTACCACTCTAGGCGATTATAAGTCCAATAATCAAGTGGTTTATCCTCTCTTGTGGAGGTAAACCATATACCCATCTTTTCTTTGATTTAGGATGTGCTTTGGCCCTTACTAAAGCTCCCCAGACTTAGGATCTGAGGTTGTTATTTTCTTCATGCTACAAGCATAAATCCTCACCTAATAGGCATTTTCATAATCTTATATTATGGTATTATAAGTCCTAGTTTTCTAATAAAATTTCAAATCAAATATATATAATTCTCTTCAATTTCAAATGTATAAAGCCTAACCATATGATAGATTGGAATGCTCACTAGGTTTCTTAGTATCATGAGTATTCCCTACTCATCTCCCTTTGGCTTCGATAATAAGTCCCTCCTTTTTGATCTATTACATTTGATTTTCTAACATAGCTAATTTATTGATAGTCTTATCTTTGAAATCTTTAAAAATAATAATTGTCTACTTTAATCGAGAGTATTCTTAAGGAATTCACCTTCTTTAGGATGTAATTAATTATGAGGGCTTTCCCCCCATAGGGAACTTTAGAACCCAATTTAAATAAACCCTGCATTATTCATCCATGTAAAGTAGGGAAAAATCTCTAGTATATTCGAAGACCCATTATACCTTAGGAGTCCTTATTAGGTGATTAGGTCCATTGTAGGGTAGTGATTTCTATCTTTCGAGATAGTGTAGTATTATGTCACCTCAAATAACACCTCAGATTTGGGTGGTGTTTCCCATACATATAGCTAAAAATAAAAACCACATAATCTAAGAAAGAAAGCTTTGCATTCACATGACTAAACTATAAGCACATGCAAATTATATATGTATTTATAACTATTTTCATTCAAGACATTATTATCAATTTATAAACTTTGAAAAATAAATTTCTATTTATTAGTGATAATAGCCACACATATAATTAAATTTATGCCAATACATGCAAGCTTACATAAGTAAATTTCATTTGATTCATTTAGATTTGAAAAGATAAATGCATGAGGTCACATAACATACAACATTTAAAGTGATTGGAAAGGAATAGCCAAACATAAACACATGATTCATTCAATTACACTAATTCCTAAAAAAATCACATTAAATAAAACCATTTAAAGAAAACCAAAGTTTCTTATTAATTTAATTTTTTGATTTGGATTGAACTAAAAGAAGAGAGATTATCATTTGTTGTTTTAATCCCATTCCCAAGTTGGTAATCATAATTAGTTTAAGAAAAGATAATTAGATGGATTTTATGAATTAATTAAGTTGGATCATTAATCAAATCACTTAATTACCCTTTTCTATGCTTCTTTAATTTGATTAATCATTTAATCATGACCCACAAATGATATGAACATGGATGGAAATAAAATTGCAATGCTCTTAAAGGACCTAATACAGTTGGCTCATAATTAAAGATTAATTAAGCTAAAGAATCTAAAAGTACTTCTATGGATTTTCCCATACTTATAGGTTAATCATAATTTCTTTAAGTGTCTTTATGTTGTTAAACATATAAAAAGGAACCCTTAGTTTGGTTTTTAATTATCTAAGGTAATTAACATTTCAATTTGATCTAATTTAGTCATTTAATTGATTAATTAACCCCTTAATTAAATCTCATATTAATTAACTCTTTTTAATGAATTGAATTTGGAAAAGAAATTAGGAAATAGGAGCTAATCATTCTCCCACATCACCTCATTATTAATCAGTGATTAATAGAGCCAAATTAATTAATTTCACTATTTAGAATTTTAATTAATCATTAAATTGATTAAAAGGGGTAATTAAGGTTTGAGCTACCAATTCCCCTAATTACCTAGGCAATAAATTCCAAGAAAATCATAAGAGCCAAAGATCATCCCATTAAATCAACACACCAAGTTTGAGATTAATTTTCTAGGTAATTAAAGCTTAAATAAACTAATAAAATAAATATTCAAACCTTAATTAAGCCTTAATTACTATTTTAAATCAAATGGACATATTTTTAATAAAATCTCCTCCATTTTACCTTTCTGATGAGTATTTACTTATATTTTTTGGATTTGTCTGCAATTAGTTATGAATTTATGAAATTTCATCCATTAAAATAAATTCTTAAGTAATTAACCCCTAATCCCACCGGCGCCATGTGGACCGTTGACATGGCATCACTTTCCACGTGGTGTCGTGGGATTGGTTATTTAAACCTGTTCGATGTTGCACTGACGTGGCGGTGGCTGATGCACTTTCATCCCCACCATCCGATCTAAGATCAGATGGTGTGGATTAATCTTGTGGTTACTATAGAATTAAAAATCAAATTAATCTAGCCAAAAATCACGGCCATCCATTCCAATCATGCGGAACATATGGAGAATGATCCATCGTCCCTCGCGTAATGAAAGACAGACACCGTCTGCCTTCCTCTGCTCAATCTAAGCTTGTCGGAGCTCGTGAGACATCAAAATTGATCCCAAAATATTGATAGAGTGGATCTAAGAGGATCTAACAATGGAATTTGCATGACATTTCAATTTTCTTCAAAAAGGCCAAGCAAAAATTGAAAATAGGATGGTTTGCTAGAATTTATCTCGCGAGAGCTCAGGATCAGCGGTTAATCGATCGATTTCATCTTGAAGAGATGAAGCCCTGTTAAGAAGATGGCACCTTGACTCCTCACTGCCAGCTCTGTGGACCAACTGTAGCCAAAAAACTCATCAAAATTAGTCTTAGAGTGGTCTCTAGTGCTCGAATCGATCAGGAGAAGATTTGTTTCTCCTCACCGGAGCTTGATGAGCATGTGGGAAGAGTTAATTTAAGATTTTTTTTGAGATTTGGTGGAGTTGGACAGAGTTAGGCCTTGTCCTATTTTGGGTATGCTTGGTTTCATTGTCAATAGTGATGGGGAGGCTTTAGAAGCTTGGGGGAACTCATCTCAAGGTGCCAAAGCTCTCTGAGGGCTTAATGTGTGGATTCGAATAAGAATGAAGGGAGTACACACCTCCCCTCCTCCAATTTGATGGTGAAGATTGCCTCTGCCATTTGCAGGTGGTTGTGGGTGGTAGGAGGAAGCTAAGGTGGCTCGATTTGAGTGGCCAAGGGAGGGGAGGTGGATGTCCTTGGCTGAGGTGGTTGTCCTTAGGTTGCCAAGTGTTCCAATGGGGAGGTTTGGGTTAGCTCACCTCTACTTGGCTCATGGTTGACCCAAACAGCTTTAGGTCAGGTGAGTTAGTGGTCATTGTATCCATTTAGAGCTTAGGTTGGCTGCTAAGGGGAGGAGGGTGAGTTTGACCATCCAAAATTGGGTTATATCTCATGTGGGAGGCTTTGCCCATTGGGTAATGGGTCAATTCAGGTTTAGTTTGGGTTGGGTTGGATTTGGGCAGGCCCAAGGTGATCCAAAGAAGGGTCATGCCAAGTTTCAAAGGGTTTGGGCTTGGTTTGAATGGGTTTGGCTCAATTTGACCTATGTAGGTCAAATTGAGCTAGGTGGGTCAAGTTGACCAATTAGTCAAATTGGATCAAACCAAGGCTTGGGTCAAGTTCAAATGAGTATTTTGAATGATTTGGTTCAATTGGTTTGGCTTAATTTGGCTTGGATTTAATTTTAACCCATTTGGATTCATATGGGTCAAATGGGCTAAGTTGACCAATTTGGCCAAATTGGCCAAATTACCTTGGGTTAGGTATTTATTTCTATTCAATTGATCATTTGAAGATGGTTGTAGGCTTTGATATCAATCAATAAAGCTTCTTTCACCACATCCTCCTCTTTCACCCTCAATTGATGATATCCAAATCTCAAAATTTATCTTTGAAAACATAGAAGACATTCTTGCTAATCAAATAAAGTGTTAATTATAGACACTAGTTACTTGTTCTTAATAGTCACCTTATTCAATTCTATATAATCAATACACATATGCATCATACTATCCTTCTTTCTTACAAATAATATAAGTGCACCTCATGGAGATACACTAGGCCTGATAAAGCCTCTATCCAGTAGCTCCTGTAATGGAAACTTCAACTCTTGTTATTCTTTAGGTGCCATTCTATAAGAAGCCTTCACAATATGAGATGTATCAGGTACTACATTAATACAAATCTCCAACTTCTCTATTAAGAAGTAAACTCATCAACTCCTCTAGAAATACATCCAAAAATTCTCTCACCAAAAGAACATCTTCAATAGTAACTAGAGTTTTACTCTGATCTCTTACATAAGCAAGAAATACATCATTTCTCTTGCTCCATAATTTATTAACCTACAAGGCTGATATCAAAGATGATAGAACACCTCTAGCACCTTGAAAATAAAATATTTCACCAGCAACACATAAGGTTACTCTCTTCTGTCTATAATTAATACAAGATTCATATCTAGTCAACCAATTCATACCCTAGATAACATTAAACTCAGTCAAAAGGAATAAAATCAGCACAAACTTCAACTTCCTATTTGAAATCTTAATATCACAAATACAAGCTTGAGTAGTAATCAATTAATCTATAATGGATAAAAGAATATATAGATAAACTGGACAAAAAGGCAATAAAGTACATTCAGACAAGTAAGAAATCTCTCAGATATATGAGAATGACTTGGACCAAAATCAAATAAAATTATACAGGGTTGTGCAAAAATCATAGTTATACCTATCATAATATTAGGTGCATCCTTAGCCGAATGTTGAGTCAAACTATACACTATGGGCTGAGATGGAGTAGTAGCAACTAAACCAACTGACCTGACTATTTCTCATTTACCTCTTAGTGAGTCTCCCACCACCTTTCCTAGATAATCCCTCAATAAAAGCTCTTGATGGGACTGTCCAATGATGTTTGTCTATCTCTGATCTACTCGAACATCTAGTCTGCTCTCTAATGCTATCTATGAAAACTGAGATATCATGTGTCCCAACTAACCACACCTGAAATACTGCCTAGAAAATAAATAGCATGGACCATGATGCCTCTATGAAGTACATACTAGAGCACTACTCATAAAAGTAGATGAACCCCAACTCCCAAAAGCTGTTGAACCTCTCTTAGAGCCATATGGCATAAACTAACTATTCTTCCCAGTAGTACCACTCCTAGAAGACTCCCCTCAAAATCTCTGTTAAGTCATATTCAAATGTTGCTGAGTTGATATTAGATCATTCTTTATCAACATTTCCCTCTTAACCAACTCACTGAAATTTATTATACAAAATGAACTAATGGATGCCTTAGATTTTTCTTCAATCCTCTAAAAAAGTGATAACATTTTTTTCTCAGAACTAGTAATTAGCTATGGGGCATATCTAGCAAGAACAATCTGCTCAGCCTCATATTGCATCACTATCTTATTCCCTTGAACCAATCTAAAAAATCTTCCAGCATCTACTGCCTAGTTGGTGGAGGTATAAACAAATCTCTAAAAGTATAAATAAACTACTAATGAAACACTAATTTGAGAGTTTGAGAAATTAGAATTGGAAATTATTTGTTCAACTATATGGATACAAGATTTCTATCATAAATGATTATACAAGCTTCTTTACATTAGATGATTAAGAAATCTCAGAAATCTAATGATAAGTACAAGAGATTAATTGATCAAATTCAGTCAAGGAGGAGAGCTAAGCTACATGTTAATGATCATGGGGTATTCACTTCTAAACATTGACTTTGGGTTTCTGCTAGTGGTGGTTTAAGATGAGAGATATTATATGAGGCCCATTATCAGTAATTAGGATATCCTAATCTCAAATAGGAATCTCCTAATTCAGTGCTTAGGACACTATACCTAGTAACCTAGAGAATTTTCCTTAGGTTGAATCTAACCTACTTGGCTTAGGTGGAATCAACCCAAACTTCCAATTCAGATTAACCCAAATAAATCAAATTGAAATCAAGATTAATCGAGAAATTAGAATGTGTAAAATACAATCAAAATAAGAATTAAGTCCATGTGACCCATGTCTATTAGTCAAAATGTTGTGGATTAGGATTAAGCAATTCAAGCCCCTTCTCCCCAGCTTAGCTATTTGGGTTTGAATCAAGTCCGTAAAGACCCCTTCTTAATAGCTAACCAAATAAGAGTAAATGCAATAGTGGTATCTTTCTCTGGTTAAAATATCATGTAGTATGGATTAGTAATAAGTGTGCACATTGGCATCCTTTCCAACTACTATTCTTAGATAAGAGTAAGTCCCTTGAAGGCATCTTCTTTGAGCACAATAATTGCATTAGGATTAGACCATCCTTTGGGTCCATTCCTAATGGCATTCCTATTCATCTTAGAACTTAGTAAATTTAAGTTCCTAAGAGTGAATCAACAAATATAGGCATACATATGCTTATCTTTCACAATCAAATCCAATCAAAACATAAATTAAAATAAAAATCAAAAATCAAAATTACCCCAAGCTTATGCTTGTAATGTTGATCAATTACAATGCTAATATGCGATGTAATGTAGATCATTGTAGACATATTGGGGGTCCATTTGTTTTTGATGAGGTTAATTTGAACTCTAAAATTAGTAATTAGAATATTCTAATCTCAAATAGGAACCTCCTAATTCAATGCTTAGGACACTATACCTAGTGACCTAGGGAATCTTCCTTAGGTTTAATCTAACCTACTTGGCTTAGGTGGAATCAACCCAAACTTCCAATTTGGATTACCCCAAATAAATCTAAATAAATTAAATTGAAATCAAGATTAATCAAGAAATTAGAATGTGCTAAATTCAATCAAAACAAGAGTCAATCAAATGCATTAATCTCCAAAAAAAATTGAAACCCCATCTTCAACCAATTCACATGGAATGATAATGAAACACTCATAGACTTCATTAGTGGTAATTTTCAGCCTTAACCAAGTCACTTAAATGACTCTTGCATAAGTCCAAAGGAAGGGAAGCTAAGGCAAGTCAAAGGCACCAAAAACTAAATTCCTTTTGCCTTGTCTCATTCCCCCTCCACCTCTTCACCTTAGACAAGTGTAAGAAGGTTTAGGAGGCATGGTTGCAAATTCCCAAGGATTGCAATCACCCCAGTATACCAAGAGGAAAGAAGACCATGCTTAAGAGGCTCGGCCTCAATGGAAAAGTTCACTTAGAGCATTCCACAAGCCTAACAAATCTTCCCATCACCTTCACCATCCAAAACAAAGTGAGAACGAACCTTCCCTCACTTCCCATGCCACCAGGAAGCCAGAGAACCATCAAAGCTAACAATGATTTTCATTCCTATATTTATGTATATATTTATGTGTATTGAAGTTAGTAAGTATATAGACTGGACATCCCAAGAATATGAAGCTTTAAGTAGCCCCAAGGAGGTCTTAGATTACCTCACTTCCTTATTTAAAAAAAAAAATCATAAAGTGTGCAAAAATATGAATATATTGTATGCACAAGTAAGAAATAAAGAAATATGCATGTTATTGATGATGAAAAGGAATTATGTACTATTATCCATGTGATAGTGATTCAATCTCATTAATCTTAAGATGCATTTCATGTTTGAATAAAATTCTTTAAGATTAACCCAAATTTAAGATTAATAAAATATTTAATAAATCTTTCACTAAAATAAACCAAAAATCATGATAACATGCCCTTTAGAAAATAACTTAAGGTTGGGATGAAGAGGGTTAAACCTCTTTCCTCTCTTTATAACAACTAGATGCTAAGTAAATATTAAGTGAAACAATATATATATATATATATATATATATATATATATATATATATATATATATATATATATATATATATATATATATATATATATATATATATATATATATATATATATATATATATATATATATATATATATATATATATATATATATATATATATATATATATATAAATTAAAATCCACTAATCCTTTTAATAACTTGAAGTGAAACCTCCCCTCATGTGTAACTTGAACATTCCAAAACCTTCAGACAATCATATACCTAAAGCCTAACTAAGACATACCACACCAAACCTTAGCACACACATTAGAATACTTATTCACCAATTATAGTCTTAGGCTAGGTCGATGTATGTGATGGTATTATGTTTTACTTTGTGATGTAATATTTTAGACTAGATGTTATAATTATTTATGCGTAGACTAAATGTTAGGCCGTTAATAGCTTAATGACATTTTTTTGAAGAGGATTATGCTGAAGAAGGCCATTGTAATAATAAATATAAGTATTCTTGCTCATAAGTTGCTTACCCCCTTAACATAATCCACATTAGGATAAGTGGGCTTGGTTACCCATGTGCAGGGTGTTAAGTCCAAATTTATGGAATATAACTGCTTGATTTGTATGTTTGTTCAGTTAACATCTATTTTGCAGTCGTAGTTAGATTTTACTTTTCATGAACAATTAATTTTGTAATAGGAATTAGGTTTAGTAGTATGGGGTTTAGAATGAGCAATGGCTAGAAGGCAAAGACTATGGAGGCCTTGTCAAGCTTGGAGCAAAACCAAATCAAAAGGAGAAAAGAAAGATGAAGAATGAAGACCCCCATAGTATTTACTTTCATTATAATTATAATATTCTTTTTTATAATCCGGGTTGTATAAGGTTAGAGCTTGGCTACCCAATTTCTTTCTTTTTCGGGGTGTATGGTAATACCCATCCACACCAACCTTTTATTCTTTTATGAAAGTTTATGAATGTTTGATTATCATGTTTAGATTGTGCAATAAAAATGGCATATTTTTCATAGATTTCTTAAAATTTGATAATTGAATGTGTGGTCTGGATGCAATAGGCTCTTTATAAAAAAAATTAATTTTATTATCCTTATTAAATAACTCATAACTAAATTTTAAATATAACTCATAACCTTGCCTTAAAGCCTAGGTTATAATCAAGTTAATTAAAAGATTTAGCAACCCTTTAGCTAAATTTTAAATGTTATATCATCATGCATAACATCTTGTTTCACTCTTGAATTGTGAGGGTCTTCATTCTTGCATGATAGGGAAATGCTTGACCTTTAAGGGCATCCCCTGTAGTGGAGAACACCTCCTCCCACTGATTTAGCCCATAATCTTATTTCATCATGCATATAGGCATAATTGTCCCAAGATTTTGTCCAAATGAATGTGTCAAAATGGTGTAAAAGATTATAAATTTTGCATTAGTATGAGTTATGATTTCATGCCAATCATGATCTAGACTCTTAGGGAGTGAGTCTATGACTAGTTTTCTTCATAATTAAATAATAGCTTAGCTATCTTGCATTTACATAAGACCGACCTACATGATTTTGAAGCATAGCATGTGTTAACTGGCAGCCACTCCAGACAGTTGTAAGTCCAGAAGAGTCGGGATGGGTTTATCCTCTCTTATGGAGGTAGACCACTATGTCCCATTTTATGATTAGACTTAAGTCATGCTTTTAGCTTGTGTTAAAGAATCCTAGATTTAGGTTTTGAGGCTACTTGTTTCCTTTGGGCTACAAGTATAAGTCCTCACCTCTTAGGAATTTTTTCAATCTTGTGTTGATGGACAATAAACCCCAGCATTCTAATAAAGATTCCAACTTAAATAAAAGTAAATTCTCTCTATCAAATATGTAAAGCCCACTATAGGGTATATTTGAGCACTTATTAGGCTTCCTAGTATCATGAGTGCTCCCTACTTATGCTCCTTTGGAATCTATAAATAAGTCTTTCGACTTGAACTCCCTCACTTGACTTTCATGAAAACCCAATCCTTTGATATTCTAGGTTTGAAATCTTTGGAGATATTTATTGACTACTCTAATCTAGAGTGTTCTTAGGAAATTCCTAATTTCTAAGAGCTAATTAACTATGGAAGGATTCTTCTATAATGAACTTAAAAACCTAGCATAAAATAAACTTTGTTTTACATCTCTATGTAGAGTAGGGGAAAGATCTCTTGTATATACAAAGACCCATCTACCTTAGGAGTCCTTACTAGGTGATTAGATCCATTTTAGTGTGATTCTTCCATCTTTTAAGGTGGTACATCATACATTAATGTCATACCCGATCACTTCACTAAGTACTCCATAATGACTCCAAATTAAAACACTACAAATTTTCCTAACAACTCCACTAGGGATAGTTCCTCTCTCCATCTCTAGTAATCAATCATTATCTTCAAGTATCAATAATATACTTAAATTTTATATTAGTTCCTCTCTCGACATGTCGATCTCATTTTCTGATAAGGTTAACACTCCTAATAATCTTAATAGTTTGGATTCTTAATCCTAAATTAAGATCATTCTAATTAGGCATTTAGGACACTACACTCAATGACTATATATGCAGCTAAACCTAAATTCAACTTTGATGTTTAAAAAAATGGAAATCAATTAAAATTTTAAAGTAAAACCACCCAACGGTAAATCAATAAATCTTTAATTCAAATCAAATCTAAAACTTAAATGATCCTCGTAAAGACTTGTCATAATAGCCCACTCTTCATACACTATAATGTTAGATCACCAATCTTAGACTAGGATAGGTTAATGTGTTGATTATGATGTGATGCTTTTTCTTATTTTAGTAGTGTATTATTTTAGACAGGATGATTAGGATTGCTTATGCACTAGTTTGAATGGTAGGAAGCTATTTATTTGGCCAACGTTATTTACCATAGGGGACTATGCTTAAGGGGTTGACATAATAACAAAAGTTATAAATGTTATTTGTTTATAAATAATGCTTTGCTTAAGTCTTTAAACATAACCCATTAAGATAGGTGGACTTGCCACTTATGGTTGCTAAGTTTGATTATTTGATATATAGCTTCTTGATGTGAATGTGTGTTATAATTAACTTATATTTTGCAAGTTTAGTCAGGAATTTATTTTTAAAATTGTAAATGTAACTTTATAATAGAGTAAGGTTAGAAGCCATGGGGTTTAAGATGAGTATATGTTAGAAGGCATAGACATGTAAGACCATGTGATGCATGGAGGATCCAAGGTTTAGAAGATAAGGGAATATAAAGACTCACATGGCTTATTTCAATTTCATTGATGTAATTATAATCCAAGCTATGTAAGGGTTGAGCTCAACAATCCAATTTTTTTTTTTTGGGTGTATAGTGGAACTCAGTCACACTGGCCTTTTTTTTTAATTTGATTGATTGATTGGTGTGTTTATTTTATTTGTGTAATAGAACTAAATGCTTTTTGTAGGTTTCTTAAAGTGTGTTAATTGTTGTATGACCTAGATTAAATTAGGCTCTTTAGGATTTTAAATTTTCTATTCAATAAAAATAAATAACTTTAATGTAAAATTAATATAGCTCATAACATTTTTTATAAAGCCATTCAAGTTAATCAATAAAAGTCAATTTAGATGTCATAAGTCTATGATGAATGTGGATAATATCATACATGCATATTGACTTCCCTCTCTAAATATAGGGGATCTTCACTCATTGTACAATAAGGGGAGTGCAGGATCGGTGATAATAACTCTTTGAGTGAAGAATACCCATCTTGTATATTGGCCCACAACTAAATTTTATCAAATATGTAGGCACACTTGTCCACCAAGCCTGTATCAAAATAATGAGCCAAAGATAAATAAAATATGTAATTTTTGTTACATTAGGCTAGGACATACTTTCATACGAATAATGATCTAGGCTCTTAAAGAGTGAGTTTAGACTCTCAATTTTATATTCCTAATAAATAATAACCATTTATAAGATTTGACCACATCATTTTAACTCATAGGAGGTTTTAGCTGGCAACAACTCTATGTAGTTATAAGTCCAAAATAGTTGGGATAGCTTCATTCTCTTTAGTGGAAGCAAACTAATATAAATGTTTTTTTTTTCTCTTGAGTAGAATTAAGTCAAGATCATAGCTTGTGCTAGAGCACTTTAGATATATGTTCAGAGGTAACCCATTTCTCTTTTGGTATGGGTGTAAATCCTTACTTCATTGGCATTTCACAATCTTATTTTATTGGAATATTAGTCCTAAATTTCTAACAAAATACCAACTTAAATAATAATAATTCTTAATTTTAGAAATATAAAACCTCACTAAGCTTCCTAGTATCATGAGCGGCTCTTATTTCCTCTTCTTTAGATTCTATTAAGAACTATTCCTTTTTAAGCTTTCCCACTTGATTTCTAATAACTACCATTTTTATATCAAACTTTGAAATCTATTGAGATATTTTGCAATCACTTTAATTAAGAGTATTCATAGGAGATTACTTCTCTTAAGATGTAATTAATTATGGGAGCTTACTTTTATAGAGAAGTTAAGAACTCAATTCAAAATAAGCTATGTTTTACTTCATTCATATAAAGTAGAGAAAAAAACTCTGGTACATGTAGACCCATTAGTCTTAAGAGGCTTTATTAAATGATTTGAGATCATCATAGGGTGATGTTTCTACTTTTCAAGCTAGTACCTCATTCCTTGATGTTGTACTCGATCATTTTAATAAGTATCCCTTAAGATATACATGGTGTCTCTATGACTAACATTTTAAACACTAGAGATATTTTAAACTAGTTAATTATCACATACTTATGTAGAGTTATTTGAACTTAAAGATGACTAGCTCTTAAATAGACCTTATCCTGCCATTTAAATTTAATATTTCATTGATATAAATCAATTTTTTAATTCATATTATATCTTTATATGATAAAATAATATTAGGATATTGGCTTATTTAGGGATGTTAACAACTGACTCAACCTAACAACCCAACATAAACTTCACTCGGTTGACTAGATTATTTTTAGAGTTAGTTTATAATCAAAATATTTGATCCATTTAATTTTTATCAATCAAGTTTAGGTTGATCTGTGAACTCAAAATTGATCCAATTTTTTAAACCTACAAACTCAAATTTGACCCAAAATACATATTTAAATGTGTCAATCAAGTTGGGTTCAAGTTAGTTGAGTTTAGTTTGGATCAAGTTTTTCAACTCAGATAATATTTGGGTCAAGCTTAGCTCAAACAGTTTCAGGTTAGACCCAAATCTGATATGTAAACCCAAATTAACACCCCTATCTTTATTTATAATTGATTATAATTACACTACTTATAAATAGTCCCCTTATTTTCTTTATATAAGGCTTGCTCAAAAACTTGAAAAACTCATGTATTTACTCTCTCATTCTTTATTTTTAGCAAAACTTTGATGAGAGAAAACTAGACTTCTATTCCAGTTTCTCTACATTTTTGTTAGATCAATTCTAGGCTCAAAAGCTTTGATGCATTGAATTAAGAAATTTCTTCCAAAGTTATTGAGTTTATTTTTTAGCTTTATGTCTTCTTTTGTTGTTCTTATATTTTTTTATAATATGTTTTTGGGGGATTTACATACATATCACATAATTCTTATTTATTTATATATCTAACACCTATACTTCAAATTTATATATTTAACACCCCAGTCTTATTATCACATCAAAAATACCATCATCACTCACTTTTTAAAAGTGAAATACACCTTTTTTTATCATAGGAAAGTGTTAGATAAGTAAATATCTAACTTTAAATGTTAGATATATAAATACATAAGAATTATGTGGTATGTATGTAAATCTTCCTATATTTTTTTTTATTGAAAATCTTTATTTTGGGTGGAATACTCTTTAAGGATCTTAGATTAACTTTTCTACATTTATATTACTTCATAGATTAATTTAGCAAGCAAATTACTTTGTGTTAGTAAATATTTATTTTCTAAATTCAATAATATATATATATATATATATATATATATATATATATATATATATATATATATATATATATATATATATATATATATATATATATATATATATATATATATATATATATATATATATATATATATATATATATATATATCTCAAAAAACTCTTTCAACCTAAAGATACGATAGTAAAAATATAATCTATGCCCTTGATTTCATTGCAAATCTAATTTTTTAATAAGATAAAAACTTATGTTAAAATTTAATAAAAGAAATTTTTAAATGATATATATTTTATATAAATCTAGATATGAATATATTTTGTAGTGAGTGGAATCTACATTCCAATTACAAGTTGTGAGGTGACTAATAATAATTTATAATATCACCTCAAAAAATTATTTTTATCATTTTGTTGTAAGATAATGTGAACTTGAATTTTCTACAATAAGTTGCATTTCAATTTTCTTTATGTAAACCACTTAGCTTTGTGAGATTCTCATTATACTTAGATTGGGTTGCACTTACCTAGTGTAGGAGGGTATGTAGGTTGTACTACTTTTGATTTGGGAAAGTGGAATCCTTGCTAAGCTTTGTTAGGCATGGATGTAGGCCTTGGGGTTGGATGAACAACATAAAATTTATTTCATTTTTTATTTCTCTTTTTTTAATGTATTTGCTTAATACATAGAAATTTTGTGTATAATAATTTTTAAGGCATTTAAAAAAATTTAAAATTATTTTTAAAATTTACTTAGAATTTTAAATTACCTTTCACCCCCTCTCAAGTCACAATTGGTATCAAAGCCTCAACTTTTTTAATGGGCTTAACATCCTAGAGTAAATCCACTCTTTAGTGTCTTATTATTCCCTCTAAATGTAGTTCCATCATCAAAAACTCTCTCATTGATGATCTCATAATATAAAGTTATTTATTTTATAAGGATAATCATCTATGACTAAAAAGGGACTTGCTAATGATAGTACTTAATTTATATGCACTTAAAAATTAAGTGAAATTTTGAACATAAAGAATAGTCTTCCTTGGTTCTATTAAATTTAAGGACTTAGAATTCTAGGAAACTAATCACTAAAGTCATTTTAAATAATGCATCAGTTGATTTATTTTTGCTCCAACCTTATATAGTAAAATTAAAATATAGCCCTAAAATAATTAACTTCCATTAAATATTGATGGGCCACAAGGCATAATAGTCAACATGAAGAATTAATGCTAAAGGTAATCAATAGTGTCTTCAATATCTTAAAAAGTAAATGACAACATAAAACTATTTATTATAATTATAGTATTACTATTTTGCTTTATTCAAGTTTTTACTAAAGAAAGACATAAGATGTTTTGGTTTGCTCAAGATGCCAACTATATCAAGCCCTAGTGCATTACATGTAACCTCAAAAATCATAAAAAATTAAGTAATTTTAGGACAAACAAATATGTGATAGAAATATAGAATTGGTCTAAGGTCTCTAGGGCATTACATGTATAAACAAATTTGTCATTCTTTAATAAAACAATAATGGAGCCACTATAAAACTAAAGTTTCAAATGAATATTCTATAAACTATGGATAAGCCAAAAAAGCTTCAAACCTATATGAAGTTCATAGAATTAGGCCAATCTAATATTGTTTTAATCTTAGGCATTAATCATGAGGTTAATAAATATAAATCTTAATAAAATTACCTCATTTTATAAAACGAAACAATCTTTAGATTATTATATAACTTCTGTATTCTAAGTGTCTCAAAAATTAATCATAAATGTTTTTAATGCTTCTTATAATCAAAGGTAAAAAATCACTAAATCATTAATTATACCACTAAAAAATCTCGATATATGTCTTTAAAATAGTATTAGTGAGCCTTACAAATGTGTTGAATGTAATTGAAATGCCAAATAGCATAACTACTTATTCATAAAGTTCATCTAGAGTCTTGAATGTAGTCTTCCACTTAATAATAGGTTGAATCTTAATTTAATAGTAACCAATTCTAAGGTCAATCTTAATGAAGTGGTTGGCATTAGATATTGAGTTTAAAATATCATTATGCTTAATTATAAGAAATTTGTACTTAGTAGTAATATTATTAATAGCTTGGCTATCAACACATTTCTTTTCAAGTGGCACCTTTTTGGGGAATTGAAAAGGATGGAACCACATAAATGTTAACATTCTCATAAAGACATCTCTTAAAAAGTTTATTTTTTAGTGTTTTTAGCTCAACATGTTTTATGGGGCTTTGTGGAATATTTAAGATTTGTGATCCAGGTATAACATCTATAGTATGATATTCCTTAGAAGTGATGATGAATCACAAAACTTATTAAAGGAAATATTATTATACTCAAACAAAAGAGGTCAAATCATGGTTAGTATATGAGTCTTAATGAGTTCAAGGTGAACTTTCTTTTACATGAGAATGTTGAAAGAAGTGGGTTTAAAAAAATTTCTCCATATACAACTAAATCCAACTATTTTAATCCTACTATTAAGGGTATCTATAATTAACACATGTTTACTATTACTAGACCTATATAATGGAACAATGTTTCTAATAGTAAGAGATCCAATAACAATTAATTGAAGCTTAAAAATTTTTTTAGGATTACTTTTGGTTACATATTTATTTTATGCATATGAGTTGTAGTGCATTTGACATTGTCAAATAGCTTAATGGGATATAACATTATTGTCCAATCCATATGCTTGAATACATATGTATTTAATTGATTATAATGAATAATGATATCATAAAGTTGAGCTCAGCCTAATAAAATATGTAATATGCCCATTAAGAGGAAATCACACCAAACTCTCTCCTCATAATTGTCTTTTTTTCATTGGTACAAGACACCTATCTTTGATAGGTTGGGAGGTATCATTTTACCAACTTAAATGAAAAAGTGTTTAGTTGTGGTTCTATCATAAAGTTGGTTCTAATGAGTGTTTATCGTCACAGTACCACCATCTATGACTATTTTACATTTCTTCTCATTACGAACAATATAAATAATAAATGTGTTTATCCCTCTTCAATTGTTAGCAGCTTCTTTAGTGACAATAAAACATCTCATGACTCCTAACTTATTTTTCTCTTAGATTTTAACCTCCTCCAATGATAATTGTATGTAATCATAGAGTTTCTATATAAACCCCTCAACAAAATAATCAACTTCATCTTACAATATGATGTTGGTATGACACTAGTTTTGCATATGACCCATTTTATGGCCCTTAAGAATAAATAATGTCTTTAGCGCTCTCAGAGCTCCCCTCTATAAGGTTCTTATTAGTAGGTATATTATTGGCGAAAGGGTATATTTCTCTAAACCTAGAAATGGCACTAAAAGGACATAATGGAAGACATTCTCAAGTGAATGAAGGTTAAATATCATAACCTTGTTCCTAATTTTTATCCTAAACATAATAATAAAATTTTTAGTTACCTACCCATCAGTATCACTATAGTTAATTTAGTTTTAAGATCCTCAAGGTATTGAGCTACTCAATCGCTTGCTGGAAGCATTATCTTAAGGTCATTAATTATTCACATTACATTTAATATGATGGCATAAACAATATTTTCACCACAATATTTATTTTAATTTCTACTGAAATTTCTTTCTTAGTTAATATTTTTTTTTAATAAATCTTAGCATGACTCACTAAATTTATTCATATAATTCTCATTCTTTTCTAATTATCCATGCAATTTTATTCAAAAAATCCATTTATCTGAGCCAACTAGTCAAATAATTTATTAGGATTATGGACATCATCATAAGTTGGTGCCTTAACAAAATACTTTGGAAGGATCATTAAAATTACTTTTATATATTTGAAGATCATTCATAATTACATTTCTTTGAATATGAGCTCTCTTATCAAGGTTTTCTCTAAAAAGAGGAAAAGGTTCATATATGAAATCAAGGTTTAATGGCTACTCATGAGGGAAGGTTAAGATCCTTTTGCTCATTTTTATAATTGGGTCAGTATTTGTTACATTTATTTCATCATATTTTGTATTTAATAATTTTTTTCATTATATGGCTTCTTATGACCTGATCATGCTTTCTTGAAACTCTATAATGAACTCATCTATAAGTTTTGTAAGGCTATCTACTAGCTTTAGTGGAGCAACTCTAGGTGGAATTGCCAATGATGTCAAATGCAATTGAGTAAGTTTTTTAATTAGGAACTAACCATAGTGATAACATAAGGTAAAAAGCATGCAATATGTAATTAACCTATTAAAAATTTATTATATGCCTTTTTTACTTTAGATATTTGTAATAGTTAGTTCAATATAAAAAATAAGAAATATTATAGTATATCATACAAAATAAGCAAAGAGAATAACTTGAGTGTTGAAAGTTGATAAGCACCCTTGGAAGGGGTTATTTAAATATGGAGCAATCACTTAATATAGATATCCACTTAAATAAATAAAAATATTATGATGGTAAGGCTTTGTAATAGTTATAACCATTTAGATGGTCATTCCTACATAAATATGCAAGTGATATGATAATATCATAAAGTTCTAACTTGATTTTTATTTTACCAAATTAATAAAAATAAAATATTAGATAAAATATTACCTTTGATAGAAGATATTTTCTATTAACTAATTAACTATAAGTTGTAAAATGGAAGTATAAGTGTCTTTCTTTTATCCATTATCATAATGTAGGCTCTATTATAAAATATGATAATGGTGGGTGTACTTTTGATAAGATTAATGGCGATAATTTTTTTTAATTTAAAAGAAAAAGGTTGTACATTTTATGGTTAAATGGCGAGGAGTTTGGAGGGTTATTGTAATAAGAATAACAAAACTAGTCCAGATTAAGTTAATTTGGCCTGATTTAGAAGATCATTTTAAAAAATAAGTTCTGGTTATGATAAAAGACTAGTAATACTTGTGGATGATTGTCTTAGGATCTTTAGTTATGATATGGAGTGTATAATAAATATTGGTGTAGTTTATGTGTGTATTGAGTAGTGAAAAATTAGATTATATAATAAGTTGTAGTGTGGAGATGCTAATTGATGGAATGAAGTTTTGACCATTTGAAAGAGAGTTTAAGGCTTAAAGGATAACTGAAAATAATATCAAGAAGTGAAAAAAGAATTAAAACTAGTTATCATTAGTGTTAGAGTAAAAAGGAAATTATGGTGATGGATAACTAACATTCACACCAAAGAATGCTAAGGCTTTGGTCACTAAGCTTCAAATCAAAAGAATAAACTCTAGTATTTTATAATAACTTAGAAAATGATTTTCATTCTAGAAAGGAAGCTATTTATAATCATTATAGTCATCCTTCAAAAAAATATAATATGGATAAATAGGTGGGTAGCAGCTTAAATTGAAGGCATTAAATTGCCCTTATAATTTTATGCAATTCACCCATTTCATATGCCTATATTTTATGCAAATTTTCCTACTTCACGTGCCATATTTATATGCTTGATTTCCAAACTTGATGTTTCAAAATATGAAGTTTCATTAAGGAAATTAAAAATTATATGATATAAAATTAAACATAAAAGCTTTGATGTCCTAATAGACTAAGCATCCATCTTTCTTGAAATATTTTGATCTTTAGCTTAAGGTCTAGTAAATGATCATTATGGGTCTTTTTATTTCTTTCTTTGATCCAATCCAATATCCTCTTAGGTTTCTATAACATAGAGCTCATATAAATCATCATAACATGTTACATCAATATTTTTTGTGGATCATCCTCTCTTTCTTTTTTTATTATCTGTATACTTTTATGGTATGTTCATGGCTTTTCTAAAAATTATAATAATACTCTTGATTTTTAGTATTTATCCTTAGTTGAATAGGAAATTTAATAGTCTTTTTTGCAAGTATAATCATAAGAATATTGACAAGAGATATTTTTAATGGCATATAGTTCTTATATTACCTGAACTCAAGTTATTATTGAGAAAGAAAAAGAAAGATTATAATAATTTCTTTGCTACTCTTATTTCTCTATTAAGATGCTTGTATGGCACCTTCTTGAACATTCTTATGTTTGTAAAGGAATTTCATAAATTACTTTAAATGTGTTATGATAACTTCATTAGTAGTAAGTATTGTTCCACTATATAAAAAGGTCAATATAAAAGTGGAATATTTATCACATTAAAAGGGTCAAGAGAAAAGAACTCTAAGAAATATCTCACAATACCTTAACATCCATTTCTAAGATTTGATATGCTTCAAAATAGATTTCTGAAAGTACTTTAAGTTTTCTTCCTTATCTTGTTGAATCTCAAAAAAATGGCAAGAGTCTTTAATAATTTTCTAGTTACAAATGAACCATTTGACAAGTAAGTTTAGTAATGTTTTTAAGGTTATTAATAGTCCTAGCATATTAAAGTAAAACTAAGTGCATGCTTGACCATAAGAGTGGTAAGAAAGATCAGATAAAAAGTGCAACAAAAGCCTATTGTATATACATGATGTTCTTGTAGTATTTACTTTCCTCGTAAGGATTAAAGGACTTATCAAAAAGATTTGCAATTTCTAGTTTAAACCTTATCAAAATGGGATGCTAGGGGGTTACATTATTCAAGGTTGAAGACTCCTAAAAGTTGCACCAATAGTTAACTGATTTATATCTTTCATATTGAATTCTTCTTAAATAAGACATCATGAGTAATCTCATATGATATTATTAGGGGTGTCCAAGAGCTGAAATTGGGTCAAATCCACTATGGATGTTCAGATATTTTGGGATTGTTGAGCTGAGTGAAAAGGATGTGTTAAAGTAGTTATGTTAGGGAGATTTGGATTAAGTAAAAGTGGAGGAGGAGCTTTGGCATGGCAAAAGGTTAACCTCATATGAGTGTCCATAAATTGATTAGTCTTATTATATTATTAGTGTTTTAGTTACTAAACATCACTATAATGTGATGCTACTCTTTATTAGTTTGAGTCTTTAAAGAGAAAGATTCAAGTTTAATGTTGTTTATCCTATCCATGCAACTGTTAAAGGTTTTCACTTGCTTGGTTATAACTAAACCTAAACATTAAGTGACTCAAGCTTGTCATAAGCTTGCTTAATGGCAGTTTGTAAAAAATAGAATTTTTTTGGGCATGGCTTGGCATGAAGCCCCATTGACTTGGTCAAAGTCTGAGATACCCAAACCCGGCCTGCCACTTGATACCCAACCCAAAAAAAATTAATTTAGCAACCATATTTATTTATCAACTCATAGCCACATTGTCTAAAATAACTCTTAAAATAAATAATAATTTATATTAAATAATTTTAAAATTTTATCAATTCAAGATTATAGTTTGTTAAATAAGATCAACTCATACCTTTTTGCAAAAGAAAAAACTTAGCAAATATTTGATTAATATGTCAATTTTTAATTTAAAAATCTGATATTGTTAAAAAATTGGCTCTTTTAGGTCTATGGGCCAGCTCAACTCATTGAGTGGATAGGCTTGGTTATAAAATTCTATATAGTAACATACCTTAAGCTCGGCCTGAGCCTACTTTGACTAGTCAAATCCTGAATAAGCCCGACCCATGCCAAGCCTAGCCCGCCCAATGCCTTGGTCTAGTTATGACACATATTGTTGAGGAACTGATTTTCAAATTTATAAGTGTTAGAGTGAGAAGCTCCAATTATATTCATATTACCCTTATCTTTCATTAACATGGAGTTCTTTGATTTCATGATTTCATTCCACATATGACACCACACTACAATGTGATGGAGCATTCATAGTAGTAGGTAGAATTTATCATCTTAGCTTTACATAAATATCTTACACTCATAAAGATGAAAAAAATAAAATAAAATAAACACAATATTTTTTATGTTAAAAACTTAAAAAAGAAAAAATATATATATGAAGCTTGACATTGTTGAAATAATCCACTAGATATCATGATTATATGACTCTACTCTTCTTCTTAATGAAGAAAATTGGATTACAAAGTAAGGATTTCTCGTCTATGATGGTCATTGAACTCTTTGGATTTCTCCGATCTAGATGCTCATTTTAATTATAAATATGCTAGAATTAGAGATCATCTGACCTTCTAAATATCTTATAAAACTTTCAATTATGCTTCTAGTGCTTAATATGATCAGTTCATTTGGATAGGGATCAAAATATATATATTTTTTTCTATTAGTAGACTCATCAAATTGAAATATTCATTTAGTCAAGAAATTTTCAAAAGTTAAAATGTTTATGAACATTGCATTAATGCAAATGTCGGATTTTTGAAGCAATTTAAAAATAATGCGATCATAGAGCCCCCTCCTCCCCTCGGCGATTGAATTCAAGCGTTAAATTGCGGTTGCGTGAGGATTTTGAATTTGTTATTTGTAGCATTGTCTTCTTGCATTTAGTACTTATCAGCATGTCTAGTAAGATTATGGCCAAGTCAACAAATTTATATTAAATATTAGGTTTATGCCTTTTTTTTTTGGAATATTTGAGCGAATTTAATCGCAAACTCATACACATGATGCATATGCAAGGACTTGAACCCAAGATCTCTTGATTGAAAGCCAAAGCTCACGACCAATAGGCTAAGATGTCTTGCACAGATGTGCTTCTTTAATATCAAATCTCATTGATGTGATTAGAGTTTTTTTATCTCTATGCATGAGGCTGAAAATAACTTGATATAATGTAAATTTTAATAAGAAATTAAAATATTTTTTAAATTTATTTTATATCATTCAATTTGAACTCATGCATGAGTAGAGATAAGTAAAATTTAATCACATCATAGTATCTTAATTTAGCCGGCATGATTAGTCATACTATCAGAAAATTATTATATAATTTTTTTTAAATAATAAAAAATTATAATATTAATCATAATTTTTTAAATAATAACTCTATCATTATTTTTAAGATAACTATAATTATCCCAAACAGGATTATTAAGAGGATCCAATTCATTTGGCACACAAGCTTCTCCTATCATTCCAAAGTTATTTGAATCAATCCCACAGCTCAAGATCGCCAGAACGAAGGTATGCCATTAACACACCTTCAAGCTTTTCGATTTTGGAGCTTTGTGAAGGCAACTATCTCAAGAGAGATCAAGCCATTTAAATCTATAGGATTTCCCTCCACGATGGATTTGTGATTGAAAACATAAGATTTTAATGGTTGGATCGCTAGAAATCAAGCAAAAATGATGGACATTTCTCGATTCTCATTGTCTAGAGAAGGAGACGTAATCTCCATTATTCATTCCTTTTAAAAGAAATGTAATCACTCGAAGTTAGTGCATCGCTTGATTTAAAACCCTTTAGGATCCATCGGTGGGACCTGCTCGATCTTGATCTAGAACGGTCCCAACAAAATCGCATCCCCGCCGCTTTTTTAATGTGGGATCCATGAGGATCCCACATGGACCAATCCTCATGTGAAATGCTTACATATAGCCATCAACATCCAAAAATCATTAATCCCCTTTAAAAATTAATTAAAAATAAATTAAAATTCACAAAAAATTCCAAAATTCATAGAAAAATAAATATAAATAAAAAAAATGCAAATGAGGGCTTTATAGATTCATCTTGATGAGAGTAATTAATAAAAATTAAAATCTCCAATTTATTTGGGTATTTGAGCCTTCATTTGGGTTTAATTGAAAACAATTAAACCTTAAGTATTCTCAAACCATAACTCCAATTGAATTGAAACTTTGGGGAAATGAAATTTAGATTAAAAAACACCTTATGAAAAATTTTCATGATTTATTTCACTGTATTTCATGAAAAATGAATTTTTTAATGCTAAACTTCAATCTTAATTAATTAAATTAATTTAAAATAAATTAATTAATGAAAATGAATCAAACAACCTTAAATTGACTTATTAAACCCTAATGAACATTAAAACACTAATGAAACTCATCCAAACTTAATAAATCATAAATTGACTCAATTAAGCAATTAATTTAAATAAATAATCAAATAATTAATAAAACTAATAAATCAAACAAATATTCAACAATGAACAAAACCTCTTTGGAAATATCTTTCAATGATGAATCAATGAAAAATAAAATCCCTAAATGACCTTCATTAAATTAGGCTTAATTTAGGTTTTAATGAAATGATTAAAACCTTAATTATAACCTAATTATGAATCTAATTAAGATGATACTTTGGAAACTTGAAATTGGCATGGAACCCCACTTGCCATAAAAATTTGAAACCCAATTGATCTTTGGATTGGGAATTGTTAAATTTCCAAATTCCTAAATCAAAAAAATCTTGAATCAAATAATGAATAATAAAATTTCTTAATTCATTAAATCAAGAAACAACTTGAACTAATCTCAATAAAACATCAGAAACTCTTAGGATGGTTCTCCAAACATCCTAAGTTAAAGAACTTAATCAAGTTACATACTTAAGGATTAATGAAATTAATAAATCAGATTAAGAGTAATGAAACCTTAAGTTAATAAATTCATGATTAAACAACCTAAACTAAACAAAATGAAATCAAACCTTAACCTAAATACTGTAAGTTAACATGAATCAAACTAAACTAAATGAAACCAACTTAACTTAATCCAAAACATTATATAAATCAAATGAAACAAACCAAAGTCAAAACACCAAATCAAATTAAATCAAATAATACAAATGAAATAAATTAAATGAAATGAACCAAATCAAAATAAAATCAAATGAAATAATTAAATCAAACCAAATTGAAAACTAAAACAAGAATCAAATAAAAAGGTAAGAAAACATCAAATCCAAATTTAAACAAACTAAATGAAATCAAAAGGATTAATTAAGATACTTACGGATCTTAGTTAGACCTTTAGGATGAATCTTCATCTTAGGATGAGGATTTCATTCTATTAGGAATTAGGATGTTAAATAGGGTGAGCTCCATCCAAAAATGAAATCCATTCTACTCTTCATTCTTGAAAACTTAAACATCACTTTAATCAAATAAAGTGAAAATAAAAATGGAAACTAAATCACTAAATCATTTGAATTGAATCCACCCAAAGGTAAAATTCAAACAAACTCAAACTCAAATTGAAACTTGAACTAAAAAAGGCATAGCAAGGTTTTGTCACACAAACCTATCTTCTTCACACACCAGATCATTAGGTCATGGATCCTAGTCTTAGGTTAGGTCGCTATGTGATTTTTTATGCTTCATTGTGATGTGTTTTGATGTGTTGTGTTTCTTAATGTGCCGGACCATGTCTATCATGGCTGATGGTAGACGCTTTTCTAGATCTAACATTATCTTCTGCAGAGGGCTATGCTAAAAAGGATTGCTATCATGAATAAAATTATAAATTGTTGTTTCTTGCATGTATGCTTAAATCCTCCATAGCTCATGACAGTGGGCAAGCAACTATTGAGAAGTATGTTTGTAAAATATAATTGATGTGTACTATTTGTATTTCCTAACATTTGTTTTGCAGGCTTACAAATTAATTTTAAAATCAAAATATAAGTTTAAGCCTAGAATTAGGTTAGGATCTATGGGGTCTAGGATTAGCAAGAGCTAACTCTACCAAAAGATGATGCAGTGGTCCCCTATGGAGCCCAATGGATGTCCTTGAAGAAGGAGACTATCCTGGAAAGAAGGCCCATAGATCTAGACTTGTAGGTCTAGGCTGAGCTATGAGGAGCTCAGCACATTTACCTTTTCTTCTAGTGTACGTCTCCAATCCATTGGCTCTTTTCTTAAATTAAATTAGCTTGATTTATTTTGGGTGCGCAATAGAATCAACCTACTTTTCTATGTTTCTTTCTGTGTTGTGCTTTCCAGTGATTGAATGCATGGACGATTAAGCTTATAGAAAAAAATTTAAATTTTATACCCAACTTAAATCTAAACAACTTAATCAAAATTAAAGAAAACTTGAAACCTCACATAAACTAAAGCCTTAGGCAAACCATAAAATCAACTAGAAACAATCAAGTTTTAATACCATTAAATTATATTGCTCTAACCCTTGGATTGGGCAACTTCTCCCATTGCACATAAAGGGCATCTAACCTATGAGGATGACCACCTTCTTGGGGAAGCCTGCCTTCTATATTGATTTGGTCCACGACCATTTCTAATTACATGGCATTAGGCATAAAAATGCATACCCAATACCTCAAATAAATCTTGAGTCAAAATCTATAAAAATCTAAAACATGTGCATTAGTTAGATGCATTCCATACCCTACATGATCTTAGGGATTAAGGAGTGAGTTTAGGTTCATAGACTTTTTTTCTAAAAATGTAACAGCCCAGCCATCTTGCATTCATAAGACTTGGCATCATGAATTTACAATGACCTTAGGTGGTGTTAGTTAGCAGCCCTCTCCAAGCAAGTTGTAAGTCCAAAAGAGTTAGGGATAGGTTAATTCACTCAAGTGAGAGGAATCGTCGATATTTCCCAAAATAAAACTAGGGTCGAGCATCTGGCATATGTCAGAAGCACTTGTAGACTACGTTCTGAAGCATCCTTTTCAGGAATAAGTCTTCAACCCTAGGCATTGATGTAGTCTTGTGCTGCTAGAATCTAAGTCCTAGATTTCTAAGAAAATGTCAACTCAAAACTTAAATTAAATTTTAAATTATGAAGCCCAATTATAAGATAGTTGAAATGTCTACTGGGCATCCCAATATCAATAGACATTTCCTACTCTTTCTTGTTTGGCTTCTAAAAATAACTCTCTTCAATTTGAATCGATCCTAATTGAATATTCTAAAAATTAATCCTTTGAAAACCATCTTAGAAATCTTTAAAATTAATAACTTATTTCTTTAATCGAGAGTATTCTTAGGAAGAGACTCTTCTTCAAATGTAATTAACTATAGGGGCTTGCCTCTATAGGGAACCACGATCCCAGTTTAAATTAAACCCTATTCTACCATCCATGTAGTTTAGGGGAAAATCCCTAGTACACGAAAGACCCATTAGCCTTAGGAGTCTTTTATTAAATGATCGAATTCATTAAAGAGAAACATGTTTATCTTTTGAGATAATATGTTTATTTCTTAATGATGCATTTGATCATTCAAATAAAAAATTCTTAAATTTTATGTGGTGTCATAAATTGTCTCCACAGAGATTTTTTCTGGCAATCCCGCTGGGGAATGGTTCATCTTTCCATCTTTAGAAATAAGCTATTATTTCTATATATCAATAGTGTACTACTGCCACTGACAGCTCAATACTACTTTTCTTTCTATTTGATGCCTCCCCATTTTATTCTTGGTTGAGCCTATCCAACATCCTAAACTAAGGTTCTAGAACTCTTCATTTGCCATAGTTAAATGATTGGGTCCTAGAACTAAATCTCAAAATTTAAAAAAAAAATAGAAAGAAAAATAAATGAAAACTAAGTCATTTATGTTAAGACCTAAATCTAGTCAAGATGGATTTGAAACCATTCCAATGTGGAAAAGAAATGTTAAAAAAAATTTGAGAATTTCTTCAAAATTTGAAAAGTAAATCTCAAAGAATAAAATCTCAAAGTTAAAATTTGTCTTTGATCTTTCTTTGGCTTTGTACTAAAGCTAAAGATAATGAGGACAGGGTCCTAAGTTGATACCTTTTGTTCTACTACATTCAAAAGTAATAAATACTTAAGAATGTATGTTGAAATGAAGGAGTTTCAAATCCTAAGAAAATCTAAATCAAAAGGAGGCATAGTTATGCCTATTGTCCCTTACTACTATGATTGAAGCTTGAATTGCATTTAAAGAAGAGTCAACTCAAAAGAAAATAAAAAAGAGGGATAAAAAAATCATCCCAAAAGAATGCCTTATTGACCTTAGGCAGAGGTTGATTAAGGAACTAAATGTAAATCTTCTATTCTTATAGATAAAAATTTTACATAAATGTAAATCAGCTTTAATCTTAATTCATCTCCACATGTCCACTAGAATATTAAAAAATCAACTATTCAAGTTGATTGGCCAATTCTAGGTAGTGACTTGGACATAACCCTCTTTTACACCTTCTAAAACCTTAAATTCTTAAGAGTTTAGGAGACAGTCAAAAGAGGAGGATGACATGACAAAAATAAAAAAGGTGATATGATTCACTTTTGCTCCTAATCAACAGAAGAAAAGAGAGGGTAGCGAAGGAGAATTCTGATTCTCCTGATAAGGTTGAAATGAATGAAATATAAACCAATTAAATTTAAATCAACTTTCTTAATGGGATTTTCTTCCATTGAATGAAATGATATTTCATAAATGGCCTCCATTAATTATAAAAACAAATCCTGAAAAGAAAATAAATGAAGAGTTTAATCCTTCTAAGGAAATCATGCCCTTAGGATTAGGTCCTAAGGGTGATATTTCTATCTCTTAGAGTGAAAGTATGAAACTTCTATCTCTAGTAAATTGATAGACAAATCACTTAGGACTTTGTCAGTCCAAATGAATGAAGAAATCCTTAGTTTTCTTCATTTAAAAAAAAAACTAAGGCATTATATGCTTTCAATACAAAGTGAATCTAAGGTGAATCCTTCGCAATGTCTTATGACCTATTTTCCATTGTCTTAATGTCTAACATAGTGGTCAAATATTTTATTGCAAGCTGAGATTACCTTTAATCTTGTATGTGTTATAAAAAAATTACAAGTAAAACTTGACTTTCTAATATCATCCTCCCTCTCTTTAAATGATGATCCTTTAAATGAATATATCATGAGGTCTATTGATCTATTAAGGATAGAGTTAGACCTACCTTCCCTTCATATCAAAAGGGAAACTCTTGAAATCAAATTCAAAATGGTAGAGTCATACCACCTCAAATGACATTGAAAAGAAATGGTAAATAAGTCATCTTCAAAATGTTATGTCTTGCCCATCTTAGAGAAGTTTCTTGCAAAATCAAGCATCAAAATGCTATGTTAAAAAAAAAAAAGAGCAAAGAAAATGAAATTAAATTTAAAAAAATGAAAAAGAAATGAAAATGGAGCAAGGCATTACATAATTATGTAATTTACCTACTTTAATTATAAGGAACTTTCTGATGTGGCATTCCACTATAAAGAAGTTCTAGTGTTATCTCCTATGATGAAGATAAACTACTAAGAACTCATCCACATCTTAAGTCAATGTGGAAAATTTTAAAACAAAAATCTCCAAAATACTTGTTGATCTAGGTGCATCAGTCAACATCAATTATAATCATGAAAGTGAATTTATATTGGCCCAAGTCTAATCAAACTTTGATAAGATGGTGCCATATAAATTCAATCAAATAAAGAAAGGAGTTTTTAGTTTAATGAAGATTTAATCTTGAAAACTCAACTTAGAAGAAAAACTCAGTCTCAATCTTATTGATTGAAGAAAAAATTTTAAACATAAAAACAGGAATCTTAGAAAATGTAGAAACATCTTTAAATGTTCTTAGATGGTCCTATCCAACCCAAATACAAAAATAAAAAAGAAAGAAAAAGAAATTAAAAAAAAATTAAATGAAAGAAAAAGAAGAAAAATATTGATTATGGAAGGATGTTCATATTCATCCTAAATTGAAAGTATTTAATCTTTAGGAATATCATTCAGCTACTCCTAAATGACCTCACTAAATATTTGATTCAAGTGGAAAATTCTGATTTTAGAAATGTAAAGTTTTCAAGAAAGTCATTATGCTAACCTTAAATTACTCCATTAAATAATTCTGAATTCAAAAGTGTAATGTCTTTCAAAAAGTCATTTTTTCTAGATTTGTTGTTCCATGAAATGGTGAAAAGGAAATTGAAATGTTGGATCATATTATATGATCAACTAATCAAAATAAAGAGTTGGATCATATCAAAAAGTCAATCAGTCAAATGTTATATTTCGACAAAAAGTCAATTACATCTAATTTCTTAGTAAATGATTTAGTAGAATCATTTCATAAAGAATGAAATGTTATGGAAATAGGTCAAATACATCCAATCTCTTAGTAAGATTTGTAATTAGGAAAATTATCTAATGTGATAGTTCACAAAAAATGAAGTGTTATAGAAATGTTGACAAGAAGAAAGAAAGAAAGAAAGAAAAGTAAAGGGATGGAAGGACTATATCCAAAAGTGAAAGGATGAAGTCTAAAATTTCTAGGCATGTGGACATTTTTAACTTTAAACTCTTCGATATCAAAATAAATTTGTAGGGTTAGAAGTGAAGAATTGTCCCTATGTAAACAAAAATCATCAGATATTTCATACTTTGTCATCATGACCTTTCCCATAATTGGGTGCGCTCACTTGGCAGGTTAAAAGAGATAATGGATCTCCTTTTCCAAGGGTCCATATCTTTTGTATGCCAAAGATTCAATTGAGTATACTTTGATTCCATTGCAAGTGGCCTATATCCATGAAAAAAAAAGTTATGAAACCATAGAGCCATTGCAAGTTGAAAATTGTTAAGTAGTCGGGGTCCTGACTTTCTCTTCAAAAGGCACGCTAACATATTGAATGAATGTTGTTTAGATGTGTCTGGAAATCTATATAGTCTTCAAAGTTTGAGATGCACCCCTAGAATTTGAAGAGGAATCTAATTCCACAATCGACAAGCTGAAAGAAACAAATAAAAAAATAAATAGAGAGGAATTGATCTACAACTAATATCAATGATCTAACTCTTTAATGAGTCAGTTATTGATAACTTGATCAAACTATCTTTTGAGTTTAAAGACTACTTTATCTGGAAATAAATTGAAATGATTTCCAAATATAGCAATCTATAAACTTAAGCTTGATGCCATTTCAATAAATTAAGTCCCTCGACGACTGCGGTCAAACTCCAGAAGAAAACCAAAATTTTGCTAAATTAAAAGCTAGAAAATGATGGCTTTACATGAGAAGAAAACATTCTTCTTGGTTAAATAACATCATTAGAACAAGAAAAAGAAAAAAAATGAATGATAAAAAGAGAAGAAAAATATCAAATCCATGTGACCCACATCTTGGGACTAGGATAAAATCTTTACCTTGAAAATGGGTTCATATTACCCATACTTCATTTCAAAATCAAAAAAGGCTTTCATGCATAAGATTATCCTCCTTAAGGATAACTTATCTGAAAATTATCAAATCAAGACAATTCTAGAAAAAAAAAGGAAAATTTAAAGCATATGACATGACTTTCAGAATCTTTACAAGAATATTCTGTTACATAGTCATATCATTTGGTCCCAAAAAGATCAGGACAATTTATCAAAAGGTCATGATCAATATTCCTTATAACTTCACTTTCAATTAAGTGGAGAGTTATATTGAAAATCTTGCCCAAAATAAAAGAATAAATGAAAAGAAGAAAAGAAAATAAAAGAAACTTCAATATGATTTGAAAAACAACCATATTACTACATATAAAGTCTTGAAATTTACTTTTGAAGTAATTTCAAGGACCTTGTAGTAAAATTTAGAAGGATAACAAAAATAAAAAAATAAGAAATCAATCAAAGCAATTTATGAAATATCATTTCATAAAACCTTTAAAGAAACAATAAATCAACTTAAGAAATTCAATTTCAAACTTATCAGGAGAGTCTTAATTTCTCTGGTAAGTTAATCCTTTCAATTTCCTTATTGATTAGGGACAAAAGAATAAAATACAAAAAATGTCTCCATGAGAGTCCAAGAGATTGCTTATAATTCTCATTCATTTTAGAAAACTTCAAAGGAATCTCTTGCTCTTTATTGAATCTAAGAGAAGGCCTTATAAGTTGTTGAGTCATGTTAACAAAATAAAATAAAATACATGTCCAAACAATAAAAAATTCATTTGAGATGCACTGGTTGACTTTGGTTCTTACTGCCTAAAGAACTACACAATCACATGCAAGCTTAAAAAGGTAGAATCCACAGGTTAGCACCCTATGATGTCTTGCCTAAAGTGAATTAGACATCTATAATGGTTATATGTAACTTTGAGATAAATAAAGAAAAGAAAGAAAAATGATGGATTTCTATGCTTATGGCATAATAAAGCATTGGGTCCAAAATATACTCAAATCCTCCTTCAAAAATATACTTCAAATATTTGAAATAATCTTCATTAAACTTTTTTATGTGTAAAAAGCATTAGTGAAATCAAGAAATGGAACCAACCTTCCATTGTCTAATCAAGTAAAGACCAAGTTCATTTGACTTTTGCTTATTAGTCAAAAGACATGGGGATTAGGAATTAAGTATCTTTGACTCCTTTTCCTCACCCATATCATCTATAGGATAGGAGCACGCCCTTTGTAGCATCTTTTCTATACATACCTTGAGTTAGGAGCAAGCCCTTTGTGGTTCCTTTCTCATGTTTTTCACATGAGTTTGGAGTAAGCCTTTGTGCACCATTCTCGTAAACTTAGAGTACGCCTTTTATGGTATTACTCATATCATCCATAGGTTTGGAGCAAGCCCATTGTGTCACCTTTTCTATACATACCTTCAGTTAGGAGCAAGCCCTTCGTGGTATCTTTCTTCTTATGAGTTTGTAGTAAGCCTTTGTGCACCATTCTTATAAACTTAGAGTAAGCCTTTTATGGCATAACTCTTTCCTTAAGATGGGAGTAAGCCCATTTGTGGCACCCTTCTTATAACTTCCTATAGGTATGGAGCAAGGCTTTTATGGCACCATTCCTACTGTTTACATGATAGGATTAAGTCACTAAGACCCTTTCATGTCACATAGGCTAATTTGGATAAGAACAAGTCATGAAGACCTTTCCTATTAGCCAAACTTTTGAGGATCGGATAAAGTCAAGAATACCCCTTTCCTCTCCTTAGCTATTTAAGTTGAATTAAGCCATTGAAGGCCCCATCTTAATAACTAATTACATAGGTATAAGTCCCATAGAAGGCATCCTTTCATATAGCAAGATAAGGATAAAGTCATCAAAGACCCCTTTCTTGCTATCTAGACTATTTAGGTAAGGGAACAAGTCATGAAGACCCTCTTTCCTATTAGTTAAATTTGAGGACTGGATAAAGTCACTAAGACCCCTTCCCTCTTTCTTAGCTAATTAAGTTGGATTAAGCCACTAAAGGCCCCATCTTAATAGCTAATCATATCAGGGTAAGTCCCATAGCAAGCATCCTATTAAAATGATAAAGGTTAGGAACAAGTCATTATGACCCCTATATTTAAGTCAAAATAAAAGTGTGAGGTTTGGGAATAAGTCATTAAAGACCCTTTTCCTCCACCCAAGCTATTTAGGTTGAATTAATCCATTGAAGGCCCCTTCCTAATAGCTAGAAAGAAATAAGTCCACCAAAAGGCATTCTTTCTAAAATACAAGAATAGGACTAATTCATGAAGACCCCTTTCTTGCCAAAGAGGCTACCTTTGTTAGGAACAAGTCATGAAGACCCCTTTCTTATTAGCCAAAATTTGAGGTCCAGGAACAAGTCATTAAGACTCCTCTTCCTCATTATGGTTATTTAAGAAGGAATAAAGTCATGAAGACCCCTTCTTATTAGGTAATCATAAAGGAGTAAGTCATTTAGTAGACATCCTTATAAGGATAGGATAAAGTCATGAAGACCCCTTTCCTTTCTAAAGCTACCAAGGTTGGAATCAAGCCATTGAAGGCCCCTTTTCTGTTAGCTTACTTCATTAGAATATTATCCAAATCTTTGTGATTCCTTTTCTAATAAAAATAACAAAAGAAATTAAGAAATTGAATTAAGCCATTGAAGGCCCCACTTCTTTGAACTACTCAAACAAGAATTAAGTCTATGTGACCCATGTCTAGTAGTCAAAATGATGTGGATTAGGATTAAGCAATTCAAGCCCCTTCTCCCCAGCTTAGCTATTTGGCTTTGAATCAAGTCCCCAAAGACCCCTTCTTAATAGCTAACCAGATAAGAGTAAATCCCATAGTGGTATCTTTCTCTGGCTAAAATATCATGTAGTATGGATTAGGAATAAGTGTCCACATTGGCATCCTTTCCAACTACTATTCTTAGAGAAGAGTAAGTCCCTTAAGGCATCTTCTTTGAGCACAATAATTGCATTAGGATTAGACCATCCTTTGAGTCCATTCCTATTCATCTTAGAACTAAGTAAATTTAATTTTCTAAGAGTGAATCATTCCAAAACAAGTATAGGCATACATATGCCTATCTTTCACAATCAAATCCAATCAAAACATAAATTGAAATAAAAATCAAAATTCAAAATTCTGCATTTGAACCCCAAGCTTATGCTTGTAATGTTGATCAATTCGATCAACACTAATATGTGCAGTGTAATCTAGCCGATCCACTAGACATATTGGGGGTCCATTTGTTGACCTCATTTTTTGATGAGGTTAATTTGAACTCTAAAGTGAGTAATTAGAATACTCTAATCTCAAATAGGAATCTCCTAATTCAATGCTTAGGACACTATACCTAATGACCTAGGGAATCTTTCTTGGATTGAATCTAACCTACTTGGCTTAAGTGGAATCAACCCAAACTTCCAATTTGGTTTAACCCAAATAAATCAAAATAAATTAAATTGAAATAAGATTAATCAAGAAATTAGAATGTGCTAAATTCAATCAAAACAAGAGTCAATCAAACGCATTAATCTCCAAAAAATTGAAAACCCATCTTCAACCAATTCACATGGAATGATAATGAAACACTCATAGACTTCATTAGTGGTAATTTTTAGCCTTAATCAAGTCACTTAGATGACTCTTGCTTAAGTCTAAAAGAAGGAAAGCTAAGGCAAGTCAAAGGCACCAAAAACCAAATTCCTTTTGCCTAATCTGATTCCCCCTCCACCTCTTCACCTTAGACAAGTGTACGAAGGTTAAGATGCATGGTTGTGACTCCCAAGGATTACAATCACCCCAGCCAACAAAGAGGAAAGAAAACCATGCTTAAGAGGTTCGACCTCAATGGAAAAGTTCATTTAGAGGATTGCACAAGCCTAACAGATCTTCCCATCACCCTCACCATCCAAAATAAAGTAAGAACAAACCTTCCCCAACTTTCGACACCACTGGGAAGCTAGAGAACCATCAAAGCTGACAGGTTGCAATTGAGCTTGGTCTAGGGAGCAATCTAGAGGGAGAAGATCCAATTCCTTTGGCACACAAGCTTCTCTTATCATTCCAAAGCTATTTGAATCAACCCCAGTGATCGCCAATGAACATCATTAACACACATTCAAGCTTTCAATTTTGGAGCTTTGTGAAAGCAACTTGAACTTAAGAGAGATCAAGCCATTTAGATCTATAGGATTTCCCTTCATGATGGATTTATGATTGAAAATGCGAGATTTCAACAGTTGGATCACCGAAAATCAAGCAAATATGATGGACGATTCTCGGTTCTCGTTGTTTGAGGAAGGAGACGCAATCTTCAACATCCGTTCCTTTTAAAAGGAATGGATAGCTCTAATTTAGGCAGACCATTTCATTTAAACCGTTTAAGATCTGTGAATCGATCGTGGATCATCCGATCTTTGATCGGACGGTCCTAATCAAAACTACATCCTACCGCCTTTTTAATGTGGGATCCACATGGATCCCATGTGGACCAATCCATGTGCGAAATGTGGCACAGCTTGCCACGTCAGTCTGCCTTTTTAAAATAGTTAATCCCCTTTAAAAATTAGATAAAAATCAATTAAAAATCATAGAAAATTCGAAAATTCATAGAAAAATAAATATAAATAAAAAATGCAAATGAGGGCTTTATGGATTTATCTTGATGAGAGGAATCCATAAAAATTAAAATTCTTAATTTATTTTAGGTATTTGAGCCTTAATTTGGGTTTAATTGAAAACCATTAAACCTTAATTACTCTCAAACCATAAATCTAATTAAATTGAAACTTTGAAGAAATGGAATTGGCATTAAAACACACCGTATGAAAATTTTTCATGATTTATTTCACTGTATTTCATGAAAAATAAAATTTTTAATGCTAAACATCAATCTTAATTAATTAAATTAATTTGAAATAATGTAATTAAAGAAAATGAATCAAACAACCTTAAATCAACTTAATAAACCCTAATGAACATTAAAACACTAATGAAACTCATCCAAACTTAGTAAATCATAAATTGACTTAATTAAGTAATTAATTGAATTAAATAATTTAAATAATTAACCAAAAATTAATTTAATCATATTAAATCAACCAGATGTCTACAAATTATGAAAAAAACCCTCTTTGGAAACATCTTTCAAAGAGGAATCGATGAAAAATGAAATCCCTAAATGACCTTCCTTAAATTAGGCTTAATTTAGGTTTTAATGAAATGATTAAAACCTTAATTACATCTTAATTATGAATCTAATTAAGCTGAAACTTTAGATACTTGAAATTGGCATTGAACCCCACTTTCCACAAAAATTTGAAACCCAATTGATCTTTGGATTGGGAATTATTGAATTTCCAAATTCCTAAATCAAATAAATCTTGAATCAAATAATGAATAAGAAAATTCCTTAATTCATTAAATCATGAAACAACTTGAACTAATCTCAATCAAACATCAGAAACTCTTAGGATGGTTCTCCAAACATCCTAAGTCAAAGAACTTAATCAAAGTACATACTTAAGAATTAATGAAATTAATAAATCATATTAAGAGTAATGAAACCTTAAGTTCATAAATTCACGATTAAACAACCTAAACTAAAAAAAATGAAATCAAACCTTAACCTAAATACTCTATGTTAACATGAATCAACCTAAACTTAATGAAACCAACTTAACTTAATCCAAAACATTAATACAAATCAAATGAAATAAACCAAAGTCAAAACACCAAATCAAATTAAGTCAAATAAAACAAATGTAATAAATTAAATGAAATGAACCAAATAAAAATAAAATCAAATGAAATAATTAAATCAAACCAAATTGAAAAGTAAAATAAGAATCAAATAAAAAGGAAATAAAACATCAAATCAAAATTTAAGCAAACTAAATGAAATCAAAAAGATTAATTAAAATACTTAAGAGTCTTAGTTAGACCTTTAGGATGAATCTTCATCTTAGGATGAGTATTTCATTCTATTAGGAATTAAGATGCTGAATAGGGTGAGTTCCATCCAAAAATGGAATCCATTCTATTGTTCATTCTTGAAAACCTAAACATCACTTTAATCAAATAAAGTCAAAATAAAAATGGAAACTAAATCACTAAATCATTTGAATTGAAACCACCCAAAGGTAAAATTCAAACAAACTCAAACTCAAATTGAAACTTAAACTAAAAAAAGTCTAGCAAAGTCTTGTCATACAAGCCAATCTTCTTTACACATTAGATCATTAGGTCACGGACCCTAGACTTAGGTTAGGTCATTCAATGATTCTTTATGCTTCCTTGTGATGTGTTTTGATGTGTTATGCTTCACATGTTTTTGTGGTGTACTATTTTAGACTGCATGTTTAGGATTATTCATCTGTTAACCTAGAAGGTTGGACATTCTTTCTAGATCTAACATTATCTTTTATAGGGGGCTATGATAGAAAGGATTGCTATAATGAATAAAATTAAAAAATGTTATTTCTTATAGGTATGCTTAAATCCTTATGCATAGCCCATAGGATAGGTGGGCTTGGAAAATAACTAATGTTAAGCTCGTATGTTTATGAAATATAATTATTGTGTGTTGTTTGTACTTCCTAACATTTATTTTGTAGGGCTTAAGAATTAATTTTGAAATCAAAATATAAATTTGAGCTTAGAATTAGGTAAGGATCTATGGGGTATAAGAGTAGCAAGAGCTAACCCTACCAAGAGATGGTGCAGTGGTCCCCTATGGTGCTCAATGGATGTCCTTGAAGAAGGAGACTATCTTGGAAAGAAGACCCATAGATCTAGACTTGTATTCTAGGTCGTGCTATACAAGGGCAGAGCTCGGCTACTCATTTGCCTTTTCTTCCAGGGTGTATAGCAATACCCGGCCGCATTGCCATTTTTCTTAAATTAAATTGGCTTGATTTATTTTGGGTGCACAATAGAATTAACCTACTTTTCTAGGTTTCTTTGTGTTGTTCTTTCCTGTGAATAAATGTTTGGATGATTAGGCTCATAGGAAAAACTAAAACCCAACTTAAATCTAAACAACTGAAATAAAACTAAAAAAAATTAAAAGCTCACATAAACTAAAGCATTAGATAAAACATAAAATCAACTAAAAATAATCAAGTTTTGAAACCATGAAATCATATTGCTCTAATCCTTGAATTGGGCAACTTCTTCCATTGTACATAAGGGGCATCTGACCTGTAAGGATGACCACCTTCTTGTCTACCTCTATATTGATTTGGAAAATGACCATTTCTAATTGCGCATTAGGCATAAAATGCATACCCAATACCTCAAATAAATCTTGAGTCAAAATTTATAAAAATCTAAAAAATGTGCATTAGTTAGATGCATTAAATACCCTACATGATCTTAGGGATTAAGGAGTGAATCTAGGTTCTTAGATTTCTTTCCTAAAAATGTAACAGTCCAACCATCTTGTATTCATAAGACTTGGCATCATGAATTTAAAATGCGCTTAGGTGGTGTTCACTAGCAGCCCTCTCTAGGTGAGTTGTAAGTCCAGAAGTGTCAATGATAGGTTAATTCACTCAAGTGAGAGGAATAGTAGATATTTCCTAAAATAGGGTTCATCGACAGTGTAGAACCACTTGTAGACTAGGTTCTGAAGCATCCTTTTCAAGAATTAGTCTTCAACCCTAGGCATTGTTGCAGTCTTGTGCTACTAGAATCTAAGTTCTAGGTTTCTAAGAAAATGTCAACTCAAAACATAAATTAAATTCTAAATTTTGAAGCCCAATTATAGGATAGTTGAAATGTTTTCTATGCATCCCAATATCAATAGAAATTTCCTACTCTTTCTCATTTAGCTTCTAAAAATAACTCTCTCTAATTTGAATCGATCGAAATTGAATATTCTAAAAATCAATCCTTTGAAAACCATCTTAGAAATCTTTAGAATTAATAACTCATTTCTTTAATAGAGAGTATTCTTAGGAAGAGACCCTTCTTCAGATGAAAGTAACTATAGAGGCTTGCCTCTATAGGGAATCATGAACCCAGTTTAAATTAAACCCTATTCTACCTTTCATGTAGTTCAGGGAAAAAATCTCTAGTACACGAAAGACCCATTAGCCTTAGGAGTCTTTTATTAAATGATCGAATCCATTAAAGGAAAACATGTTTATCTTTCAAGATAATATGTTTATTCCTTAATGATGCATTTGATCATCCAAATAAGGAATTCCTAAATTCTATGTGGTGTCATTTTTTATCCACAGTATCATGATCTGAAGAAAATATTTTATTGGCTTGGGATAAAGTGTGAATGGCAGAGTTTGTTTCAAAGTGTGAGACATGTTAGATCATAAAAGCAAAGCATCAAAGACCATGTGGTTTATTACACGGAGGAGGTCACTTGATTTTCTATGGTTTTTTCAAGATCCAGATAAGGTTAAGATGCAATATGGATTGTAGTTGATCGGCGAAATTTTACATTTTCTTCTAATAAGACAAACAAATTTTGATGAGAAGTTGGTGCATTAATATATTCTTGGGATTATTAGATTGCATGGAATACTGAAGATTATCATTTATGATCGTGTTGGTAGATCTACGTCCATATTATGGTGAGATATTCAGAAAAGTCTGGGGACTAAGTTAAACTTCAATACAACTTTTCATCCACAGACAGATAGTCAATTTGAGAGGATTATTCATGTGTTGGAAGATCTATTAAAATTATATGCACTTTAATTTAGAGAGAGTTAGGAGGATCATATACCTTTGATTGAGTTTGCTTATAACAATAGCTTCTAATCGAGTATTAGTATGGCTCCATATGAGGCATTATATGGTAGGAGATGCAGGACACCTTTATCTTGGATAGAGGTGGAGTGATAGGAGATTCTTGATACCTAAGTTAGTGGATGATGCCATTGAGAAGATCAAATTAATCAGGGATAGGTTGAAAGAAACATAAGATAGATAGAGAGAGTATTATGATTCTAAGTATTGAGGAGATGAATTTCAAGTAGGTAATTTTGTATTTCTGAAAGTGAGCCCTATGAAGAGTGTGAGTAGATTTGACAGAGGAGGTAAGTTGTGTCTGACATTTATTGGACCTTTAGAGGTGATCAATAGAGTTGGCTAATCTGGTTACAGATTATTGCTACCTGATCATGTGGCGGATGTACATGATGTCTTTCATGTATATGCATTAAAGAAGTGGGTTACTGATGTTGATCATAGAGTTCTCAAGGATGAAGTTGAGATAAAACCTGATTTGACCGATACAGAGGAACTTGAGCATATTTTGGTGTATGATGTAAAACAATTAAAGAACAAGCTGATCCCTATGGTCAAAGTTTAGTGTAAACATATATCAAAAAGAGAAACCGCTTAAGAAAAAGAAGTATATATAAGATACTTTTATCCATTTATTTGGCTAGAGTAGCTAATATGAATGTCGATATTTTTTTGAAGAAGAAAGATTGTGACAATTGATTCTCAATAATTAGTCATAGTAAGACTTGCATATTTGTTTTGTGTCCATTGATTTTATTTTGATTTTAAAGTTAATTTTATGTTTAATTTATTTATAATTTTATAATTTTTTGATTAGACAGAGTTTTAACATGTTAAAATTTTACCTTGCTATCTTTAATTAAATTTTTGAGATGTATTTTAAGTCTGATTCATAAATTATCTTTACCACACTCTAGAGCACTCTCGACTTTATTTTAAGTATATTTTTGTCTATTTTATGAGCATCATAAGTACTAAAATAGAAGGTTTCTTATTGGAATTGTCTTCCTTAAGAAATTTGTACATCATCATAAAAGTAGGCTTTTGCTACCATTTGGTGTCCGTTACACAAATCTTCTTCACTAGTGTTATAGACTTGATGTTAAATTTATTGATCATTTTTTTACAATTTTTAGATTCTTATATTTTAATCTATAAAAGAATTTATGTAAAATTATTATAAAAATAAAATAAATTTATTAATTATAATTATACCATTTATATATTAAATAAAAAATATTTTTTTCTTTATAAAATATCTAAATCCACGCCTATTCTCATGTTTTTTTCATTTCACCCCAATAAAAATGTTTTAGAGAGGGAGAGGGAGAGGAAAGAAAAAAGGAGAGAGAAAGTGCGGTCCACGATCATAGAGTTTATTTGTTCCGTCAGGCTAGCTGGGATATCCGGCTTTAGGTAGGCTACTATTTACTTACTTCAGATTTCAATTTTATCACTTGTGTGTGTATTTTTGATATTTTATTTGTTTGAATTTCGTTCAAACTCAAATCTAGAAGATTTATAAACTATTGACCTTGTAACTTTTGATATGTTGTAGAATGAATTGAGTTAGACATATTGACATAATAAATAAAATTTTCTCTAGCTATTTTTTATAGCATTCGGTGTATTTTTGTAAGTATATTGAGTTTGAAAAAAATTATTATAAAACAAGAAAAGCTTCAAAATATTGCTCTAGATATTGTATATAAATGATTTTGTAAATTGTGATTATGCAGATTTACTTGTAATTCCTATTAGTTTTACTCACTGATATTTATATATTTCTACAACATGTTTGATAATATTTATATATGCTAAAAATGATAATATTCAATGCTTAAGTATCAAAGCATATGTGCAAAAATGAAAAAAGGGAGGGAAGTGTAGGTGGCTAGATGGCAGTATGTTATGTGCGTTCAAGTGGAGTTATAAGAGCATGTACACCTATAAAATTATCAATTTATGCATTTTATACACCTGAACAGATGTGAACAAGTGAAGGTATAAGTGGAAGTGGTGATATAAGGGGCAAATGGGAAAAGTATAAAATAGTCTAAATAACTAAATAAATTATTATTTTATATCGCCTTATTTTATTTCTAACATCATATTGCTTACACTATTGTTTGATGTATGCTTATGATAGATATTAGTTTTTTATCGACACTATACATGATAGAGATAATATGTGACCTACTGAAATGTTATTTTAATTTATTTAAGGAACATTTTATTATTTATAAAATGTTTTTTTTTTGCAAATATCTATTCTTTTATATTTTGTGTATTGAAAACTATAAGAGATTTCGAGTAACCTACTGAGCTGTGGTTGCTAACCCTTGTTGTATCCACATGTGTTATTTTAAAAAAAAAAGGTAATGCTCAGTTAAGAGGTTTTGGTTATTATTAAGAGTTTGACCTTATGTATGTACCTACTTTAGATATATTTTTTTATTAGTCATGATAGTATACATGTTTTATTAGTGGAAGAATCATACCATGATTGTTATTTTGATGTATAGTTGTGAAATGATTTGATGCGACTATTTTTATTTTATAATATTTTGATGCTAGTAATGGTTATGTTTTATGAAACTAAAGAAAAAGATAGTTCCTTCTAAATAGATCTTGGGTATTTGATTAACTAATACATCTTGACATGATGTGACTTGCCTTGATATGACGGTTAACCATTAGGTTGGGTTGTGACAATTCCACCCTCCAACTGGCTGCCACCTCAAGCTCTATTAGTGGAAGTTTTCAATCATGCTTAAAAGAGAAATAAGAGGGCTCTTTTTCCATTTTTTGAGCTTGTTAGAAACATTCCATAGACTTCTTCAAGTAAAACCAAATCTTTTCCTCTTTCTTTAAATCACTCTAAGCCTAAAATCCATGAAGGGTCATCCACCCCAAAGCTGATTTTCCAAAGCATTAGATCAGCATTCAAATGTGTAATTGAAAGGTGGAAGAAGCTATTTGAGATACAAGAAGATGAAACAAATAATCAATTGAAAATTAAGCTCACCAAATTAAGGTTTCCACTAAACCTTTTCTAGATCCCCCCCCACCCCATGTTAATCTTAAATAAATCCAATAATGAAATATGCTAGAGCTTCATTTAGATCTTTTGAGTGAGTTCATTTTTAGTCTAATCCACTCGAATGAATAGATCAAGCAAAGTGAATGAATGATCAAGGTTTGAGGCTAGAGGAACAAGACACAATCTGGACTAACCATTCTGTGTATTCAAAATGGATTGTCTAGATCTGGTTGCACTGAAAACTTAAAACATGTAGGATTCAAAAAAATTAAGAAATACTATATACTTAAAAAGATTATAAAAAATAAAATGCTAAGTCAAAAAAATTACAAATAGCCCATCTATGGATTTAACATCCAAAGAGGAATTCAATGAACCCAAAAGCTTCAAATTTTACTTGTTGTTTTGCAAGTAATTTAAGTTTAATTGGTATTGATATTTTTTAATTACTTTCAAAATATAGATTTAATTAGGGTGATTTTAAGAGAAACTTAATGTTAATATCTATCTCTCATCAAAATTTCAAACCATTTGTATCTTTGGATTAAAAGTTATAAATTTTTGAAAGATTTCTTTATGTAAATAACTAGTATTATATTTTACAAATTATCAAAATTCATTAAAAGTTTTAATTATCCAAATTCATTAAAATAGTTTAAAAATGTATTTGTTAACACCATGGAACCTAAGAAAATTAAGTAGACTCCTCATATTTGATTAAATTTCAAATAAGGTTAATTAAATTTTATTTAATTAATTTAAATAAGATTGAACACTTTAACCTTAAAAAATTACAAATGACTCCTCCCTAGTAACAATATCCAAAGAGAAGTCTAATGAATTCAAAATTACTAATTTTTCTTGAATATTTTAAGAGCAATTTAATTTTAACTAAAAATAAAATATTCATAATTATTTCTAAACTACATAACTAATTATCTTGAATTTTTTGTGTATTATTATAACATCATTTCCAAGTCACAAAGAAATTTCATGCCATTTTGATGTCTAGATTGAAAGTTATTGATTTTTAAATAATCTTAAAAAATTTTAATTAAATAATTAATTTTAAATTATAATAATGATAAAACTGGCATTAATTGATACAAAAAATATTTATTAGTAATAAAAAAACCAAAAAATTAATTATATTAATAAATAAATTATTAGACAAAGTGCAAAATTAAAAAAAAAATTTAACCACTATATCAAAATATATATATATAAATGACTCCCCTCTATTCAACAATTAGAGAGAAATCTACTAAATCTAAAGCACTAATTTTTACTAAATATTTTGAAATTAATTTGACTTTAATAAAAATTAAAGTTCATTAATTACTCTTAAAATGCATAACAATCTTCTTGAAATGTTTATGATATGATTATCACAACATTACTCCTTTTAAAAGTTTAAAGCATTTTGACAATAGAAATAAATGTTACTATCTTTTAAACTCTCTTTAAAAAATTCAATAAAATAATTAATTTTGAGTACAAAAAATTATAAAACTTATATCAGATGGCTTAAAACATCTCCTTTAACAAAGAGAAACTTAAATAAAATAATTAGACCCTATAATTCTAATTAAATCACAAAATCACTAAATTCAATTATTAATTATCCTAAATTAATTGATTTAATTAAAGAAAATTAAAAACTTCAGTAAATCATAATAAATTAAATATTTAATTAAAAATCATGAATAAAATCTCTAATTCAATATTTAGAAGATAATCTTATAAAAATATAAATTATAAATTTTATTAAGTAATTTATGATTAATTAAAAAATTAGAAAAATTTTAATTATTAAAATTAATCATAAAACGCAAGTTTAATTAAGATAAACCTTTTAAGGACCATCATTAGGGGTATTCCCTAGCTTTAGTGATTTCTTGAAAATTTCACATATGTTCACGATCAATCATTAGCGCCTAAATTTAAAATAAAGATTAAGAACAAAAAAATTAATTATTAAATTACAAAAAGATATGAAAATTAATAATTCAAGTTCAAAGCACTTTAATAAATAGAGAAATTTCAAATAAAAATTATTAAATCATCTAAACATAATTAAAGATCATTAATAACATATTTAAGCTTAATCATCCCTTATATAAGCCTTAATTATGTTAATTAACCATTCATGTTTAAAGAATTTATAATTCAATCAAATTAAAACTCCTAAAATAAAGAAAATAGAATTTTGTCAAACTTAATTAGTGCTCAAGATTAAAGAAATTTAAGATTATGATTATTTAATCAATATTTAAAATATTTTAACTAAATAATCAACTTTTAGTAATAAAATTGCATATAATCTGAATTAATCCCAAACAATTTTAAAAAAAATGTTATGAAACATTTTGAAGGATGTTATAGGCTTTAAGAATTGGTTATAAAATTAGAAAGCCATTTAAATTTAAAATAAAAATTGAAGATATTTGTGCCTATAATGTAATAATAATCAAAATAAAACATCCTAATTAGTTAAAACTAATAAAGTTCTTCTTGTTTAGAGTCCTAAGGTTAGCTTCTCAAGATTCTTACCAAATAATACAATTGAAATTTTGGTAGTTTATTAATTATATAAAAAAGACGTTAAGATAATATGGATTCATATTCTTAGGATTCTTACTTTTAGCAATTCATCAATGTTGGCCCTCCTCTACTTCCATGATAATGAGAGATTGTCCTTCTTATGTGTAAACAACCCTAACTCTTCCAATAATCCAAGGGAACACTCGCATAATGGGGTTATATATTATTTGTTCTAATATTTGAGTTGAAACAAGAGAAGGGTTGCAATTGTATAATGTCATCATCCTCTTAAATAATGATATTTCATTTCTATCAAATGGAACTTAGTCCAACTCATTATATAGCACATGGATTCTTTATATGATAAGCAACAAAGAAACTTGTGTTCATCACAAATGAATATTAAGACTAAAATGGATTCCACATAACAAGATCTTTCAACTTCTTTCACTTCATGAAAATAAAAATTTATGATATCTTTTATTGATTAAAGAGTGTCTAAGAACAATCAATGCCTGAAATTCCTTGGTGTAAAGTTAGATTTGACCCTTATTAAAAAGAAAAGTGTATTTATATGAATAGAATAATAAGATATATTATAAATAATATTATATCATTAAAAAACTTTGTACCACCATACTGTAAGGCAACATTGGAACTATTACCTTGCTATTTAACTAAATTTTTAATACATTTAGCTATTGAAATCATGTCACACTAACACTTCCTCCTCCACTATCCTTGACTATATTAAGTTGTTAAGAATCCTTGACATCTTGGCTTTGAAATAAAAAAATTAATCTTAATCTATTAAGTGAGGATAGTCAATAGCATATAGATTCATTATCTTGTGCATGTCTGTTGACCTTACTTTTGGAGTGAGGATTCAATATTTCCATCTTATACCTAAAAGACTTGTAGATACTAGGATCTTCTTAGTCATTGGATGCTTCTAGTGACTAAGTGAACACTTAATCCAAACTTAGAGACATAGGAGGACTTGCCATAAGTTTAGGCTATGTCCTAAGATCTAAAGGTAACATATCCATCCTATGGCCTAAACCAACACTCATGATTATCCCCTTAGCCAAATCCAATTTCAAATTAATCCAACCAAAACCAATTGAATTCCATTTCATATCAAGCAAGCCAAAATGATTTAAACAAATCCATCTTAATCCCTAAGCCAATTCTCGCTTAACCAAAATTTCTTCAATCAAACCTAATTCAATTGATTTTCACAAAAGCACTCCAACCATTCAAACCTTCATTCCAAACTCTACCAAAAGCTACAATCAATCCAATTGACCAAAATCAATTTAATTAACCCAAGCTAGCCCGTTTGAACCCAAATATCCAAATGAGCCAAAATCCAATTAAACCCAAATAAATTGCAATCAAAGCCCTCAATCAATCCCAAATCAACCATCAAACTCAACTCAACCTAATTCAACCCAAAATAAACTCAGTTGACCCATTAAGTTCTCTTGACCCAAAGTGACCTAAAGGACCCATTTTTAACTCCAGTCCAACAAATTGGATTGAGCCAACCCATGCAAAACTTCCTGCAATGATTGTTGATCACCCTTGATTGATCATTTGCAATCAATTGGACCAAACCAAACTAATTTGATCACTTGATCCAAGTTGGCCCAATTAGCCTACATGAACCAAATTAAACAAATCTCATTCAAATTCAAACCAATTGAAACCAATGATCCCTACCAAAATTAATTCTTGAACATGGCTGAGCTCACTTTTGGGTGAGTTCTCAACTTTCTCATCATAGATCTAGGACTCTTATAGACTGAGCTCCTTAGTCTTAAGATGCTTCTAGTGATTAGGTGAACACCTAACCTAAGCCTAGAGACTTAGAAGAGTTAGCCATTGGAATAAGTTATGCCTTAGGGACTTGGAAAACTTGCCTACCCTATGGCCTAAACCCAATCCATGCTTTCCTTCTCAAACCAAACCTCAAGTTCAAATCCAAATTCTAAATCCAAATCATAAATCAAATTCCAAGCCAAATGATTGAAGCCCTTGATCAAACTCTTCCTAAGCCCTTTGATTTCATCTTATGGACTTAGCCTTAACCAATTCCAAATCAATCCCAATTCATTTAATTTTTTTCAAATATCAATTTAATAGTTCAATCAAACTATCAAAATTCAATTCAAACTCAACTTCAAATGATTCAATCCCTTGATCAAATCCAAATGCTAAGACCCTTCCTAAGCCATTTGATTTCATCTTATGGATTAGCCTAAATTCAAATCAATTCATTAACTTTCTTAAATTTCAATTCTCAAATCAAATCATAAATCAAATTCCAAAACCAAACAAATCTCAAATCAAATCAAGATCAAATTTCCATCCTAAGTCTTATGAGCCACTCTCATAAATATCATATCAATCAAACTATCCCAAACTCAATTGATTTCTTTATAAATCAATTGTTCCTTCATTATATTCACAAATATAAATGAAATCCACCTAATGACCAAAATTAAATCAAACTAAATAAGTTTCCTTTCTTAGCCCTTTTAACCTACACCCATAAGTTTGTTTCCAAGTCACTCCAAACTAGAGTGATTTTCTCATAAACTATTTATATTTTCAAATATAAATGAAATATAAATCCAAAAGCCAAAATCAAACCCAAATCAAATCAAATTTCTAATTTTAGCCTTTTTAGCTAATTTCTTGAACTTAGCTAAATGATACCCAAATCAATTTAAAATCCATGGATTTCTTCATGATTCAATCATTCCTTCAATCATTGTTCCAAATATAAATATAAACTATAATTATCAAACCAAAACCAAGTCAACGTAGTCCTTTGACCAAGTCAACCTTTAGCCAAAATGAAACCTAAACTAGCCAAATTGCACCATAAATCAAATTGATTACAACCAATGGCTCAAGTTCATTCCAAATTGATTATTGAACTTGACCAAAGCCATAATTGAGCCCAATTTGACTAATTGGTCAACCAAACCCTACTTAGCCCAAATTGACATAAAGGATCAAATTGGCCAAAATCCAAATTAAATCCAAATTTATTCAAACCAAAGCCTACTATCATTTTCAATTAACCAAGTGAACTTGAACCAACACCCAACCCAAGCCAATTTGGACAATTTGGTCAAATTGGTCAACTTGACCCATTTGACCTATGAATCCAAATTAAACCAAACCAAATGACACCAATACACTCCAAATAGTCATGTGAACTTGACCCTTAATTTGACCTAATTGGGATTGGTCAACTTGATCCAACTAATCAATTTAACCTAAATAGGTCAAATCAAGCCAAATCAAACTAAATAAACTCCAAATGACATGAAACTTAGGCTAACCCACTTTTGACTCATTTCAAATCTGGCCAAATTAAATCCATAGCCAAATGACTACTTTATCCTTTAGTCTAGGGCATCCCATGAGATAAGACACTTGCACTTTTGATCATTTCCTCCCCTTGGCACTTGGCACCCATTCATTGGTCCACTTAGGCACCAAAGACCATGGCTAACCTGACCCAAGGGTGGTTGGGTCAGCCATGATTCATGGGGAGGTAAAATCACCTCCCCATTCCCATTGAAGCACTTGGCATCAAGGACACCCACTTCCTTTGCCATTGTAGCCACCTCCCACCCTGCCTCCACTCATGGGAGGTCAAATTGAATGATTCTCTGCCAACCTCGACCTCCCCATCACAACCATTGATCCAAAAAAGCCAAAATAGCCATTAGTGTCCGATCTAAGAAATGAGGGGGTATACCCCCCTCATTATCACTCAAACTAACACACTCACACTTGATTCAACCCTAGTGCACTCTCCTCTCCTTCCCATAGCCATTTCCACTATTTCCTAAGCTCCCCAAATTTCTCATTCTTGATTTTATGTGAAACTGAAATAAGGGAGAATACCAGTGATTGCAATTTCCACATTTCATAACCAAAGTATAATTAACTTTACACACACCATCCTTGGACCTAGATGAGCCGAAATGAATCACCTCCCATCACCTTCGACTTTCAAAAGTGGGATTTCGAGCAAGGCTGATTACTTACATCTCTGGATTGGTCTTCCAAATGATCTACACCAAATCAAAGCTTATGTGGCTCAATAGGGCTTCATTTCTACCAAACAATGCTCAAATCATTTGGAACCCGTCATAAGAGGTATGCCATTGAAATCGAGCTTAAGCTTAAAATAGGTTGGTCTTTGTGAAGAAAAGTTCTATTTCATGTGATTTCCAATTGGATATGTTTGTTGTGCTTCTCCAAAGGTGTGGGATTGATTTGATCTCCATTCGAATTAGGTGAGCTTTGAATCAAGCACGATAAATGGATGGTCCCCATCTCACTTAGGAGACATCATCAGAATCATCCATTACATGATAGCGAGCGGTCCTAATCATCACACTTAGATCCATCGACTTAATCCTTTAATCCATGCATTTAATCAGGGTGGTCCGATCTAAAACATGTTCCACTATCATCCGCATCAGCATTCGACGTGATAACTTAAATAACTAATCACATCGTGCCATGTGGAAAGTGCATTGTGTCATGCACCATACCGATGGCAGATTAGGGGTTAATTAGATTAATTAATCCATTTTAAAGCTCAAACTTCTAAAATTTATAACTAATTATAGAAAAATCTAAATATACAAATGAGGGATGCATTTTAAAGGTATATTAAAGGGGAATTATTTTATTATTAATTTTGAATAATAATTTTGCTTAATTAAGTTTTAATTAAAATTTTAATTAGCTTAATTATTCTCTAATTAATTATCTAATTAATTTCAAACTTTTCAAAGATGTTTAGGGGGATGATGTGTGCCTCTCCTATTTTTCTTGGGATTTATTGGATAATTAATTTGGTAAATCAATCAATTAAGCCTTAATTACTCTCTTATCTTAACTAATGATAATTAAGCAAATGGATGGATAGTTAATTAATTAATTATGCTTAATGATCTTTGTTAATAGTGGAGAAACTTAGGAAATGGATTGACCCCTCTTTCCTTTCCTTAAATCATCTTCATTCCTTCTTTAAAATTAAATAATTAAATATCATTGATTAATTAATTAACAAAATCAATCCAAATCCAAATCATATCTGAACTTTAATTAACTATTTGAAAGGATTTATGGATTGAGACTTAAGCTTCCTTCTTTGCCTCTTTCCCTAAGTTCATTTCATATCATTGATTAAGGGCAATTAAGATTTAATTAGATAATTAATGAACTTAATTAATTTGATTGAATCCATTTTTCTTGATTAACTCTTGGGTAGCTCTTTGGGTGTTCAATAACCTAAAGAGTGAGCTAATGAAATTATTAGTTCATATGTGTGAGAAAACCATAAGAGTAATTAAGTGAGCTCCTTAAGAATTAATAATATGAGCTAATTATTACCCTTTCATTTCATAGGAGCATTGTCATTTACTTATATGGTTGCATATCATATTAGCTCATAATTTTTTAATTGATTACCTTAAGGTGACATAGGTAAGGGTTAATTAATTGATTTTATCCATGCTTAACTTAAATTAATCCATAAAATCAATCTAGTTGGGTTTTATTGAATCAAATTAATTCACAGATATGGGAATTGGATTAGGACCAGCAAACCTCTTTCACATTTCATAAATCAAATCAAATATGAAATCAAAAATGGCTTTAACAAATTTTAGTTTATTTTAAATAAGCTTGTTTAATGTGGTTCTCTTTAGGAATTAGTTGGATTGAATGAAATTACATGCTTGTGTTTCTTTATTTATTTTCAATCATATTAAAAATATTGTATGCCACTTGTAGTCATGCATTCATTCTTTTCAAAAATTAATTAAGTAAGAAATGATTTCCTTTTTCCCAATTTGCATGTGTTGACTTAATTAAGAATATGTGTGGTTATTATCACTATTAAATTGTAATTATATTTTCAAAAGCTTCTTAATGAATAAGAATATGTGTTGTGACTTTAGTTATATATGTATAGGAAGTGCATGTGAATACAGACTTAGTGTGTGAAGTGAAGTTTCTTTCTTATATTCATATGTTGATTTGCATATGTAAGAATGTTAGCGGGTATATTAGTCTGGACATCCCAGGGACGCACAACTTTAGGTAGCCATAAGGAGGTTCCTACCTCACCCCCTTGGTGTAGAATAATGGCGATGTACCTGCTTGATTTCATTCTTATGCATTTTTAACATTAGAATTTAGATGGAGCTTTAATTCATTTACACCAATAAATCAATCAAATTGAATCCAACTTTTGTATAGTTTTCATTTCTATAATTGCTTGCACATTCATATATATATATATATATATATATATATATATATATATATATATATATATATATATATATATATATATATATATATAGTAATGGGTATATTACTTTGGACATCTCAAGGAGCGCGTCTTTAAGTAGCCCTAAGGAGGTTCCTACCTCACTCCCTTGGTGTAGAAGAATGGCATCGTACCTACTTAAAAATTTTATATATGTGTATGTGTGAAATAACTAGTGGATAAAAACCATAATTTAATAAAATCAAACTCTACTTTTGCATAATTTTCCTATTCTTATAGTTGTTTATACATCCATATGTATTTAAGAATAGCGGGTAAATCAAAAATTTGAGTATGGGGAAAAGCAACACCACAGACTTAGCACCCTCCACATGTTATTGATTTATGTATGGGAAAAATCTATGGTGTTTGTTTTTGATTTATGTATGGGGGACATCACGCTTATCTGAGTGTACTTATTAAGGTGATTAGGGAATGGTGTACTTTATTGAAAGATAGAAATCATTACTTTATATAATAATCACCAAATAAGGCTCTAAGGCATGATGGGTCTTGAATATACCGAGATTTTTCTCTACTTTACATGGATGAATAAAGCAAGGTTTATTTAAAGGGTTTCCAACTTCCTATGGGGGCATGCCCCAAAGTTAATTACATCCTAAGGAAGGTGAGTTCTTAAGATTACTCTCAATTAAAGTAGGCAATTATTCTCTCCAAAGATTTCAAAGATAGGACTATCAATAAATTGGCTATGTTAGAAAATCAAATGGGATAGATAAAAAAAGTGACTTATTATCAAAACTAAAGGGAGATGAGTAGGGAATGCTCATGATACTAAGAAATCTAGTATTCATTCTAATCTATCTTATGATTGGACTTTATATGTTTGAAATTGAGAGGATTGATTTTATTAAAGTTGACACTATATTAAAAAAATAAGAATTATAATCCCACAACACAAGGTTATGAAAATGCCTAAGAGGCGAGGATTTATGCTTGTAGCCCAAAGAAAATAGCTACCTCATATTCTCAGATCTCCCAGCACAACCTAAGTCTAAGTGAAGTTGGGTATATAGTTTACCTCCACAAGAGAAGATAAACCACCCTACTGCTAGATATATAACCAGCTAGAGTGGTAGCCAACTAACTCCTATGCTTTAAAATCATGTGGTCAAGTCTTATATTTTATAAGATAATTAGGTTGTTATTATTTACTAAAGTCCTTAAACCCACTCCCTAAAGATACTAGAGCATGAGTGGTATGAGTAATGACTTAGTCTAATGCAATTCTTTTCAAATTTTATTTATTTTTTGACACTTCATTTTGACAAAGGGTTTGGGATTTTTGTATGCTTAAATGCATGATAATCATTAGCTAAATCAGCAAAAAGAGGTGTTTTCACCACAAGGGATGCTCTCACTCAAGCATTCCCATATGTAAGATGAAATCCCAATTTTCAAGAAAGAAAGAATATGCATGCATGATGTGAAATATACAACATTCAGCTAAAGTGGTTGCTAACTTTTTTTAATTATCTTGAATTAATGCTTAGGATTTATGTGAGGTTATGAGTTATTTAGAAGTTTAATTATGAGTTATAGTTGGGTAAAAATTTTATTTTTTCCTAAGAGCCTAATCGCATCCAGGCCACACATTAAAACATCAATACAGAAAGAAACTATAAGAGGCATGCAATTTCTAGGGTGCAATATAAATAAATCATCATACAATTTATAAATCTAGCATAAAATAATAAAAGGCTGGTGTGGTCGGGTGCTGTTGTACAACTCGAAAAAGAAAAATGGGTAGCCGAGCTCTACCCTTATACAACCCAGATTACAAAAGAATAATTACAATTAAGGATGAATAAATGCTATGGGGATCTTCATCTTCATTCTTCAAGTCTCCTTCATTTATTCATATCCTTTCAATTAATTTGCACCACTTCAAAGCCATCACATGGCCTCCCAAGACAAAAGCCTTCTACCAATGCTCATTCTTATCTCCCCCCCCCCCCCCCCCCAAATAACACTAATCCCAATTCCTAATTACAAAATTACATTTAAATGGAAAGAGTGAATCTAACTACACCTGCAAAATAGAGGTTAGCTAAATATACAATCCACCCAAGTAATTATATTTATAATTTAATTTAGCACTTACGCACATGGGTAACTAAGCCCACCTATCCTAACTCAATTATGCTTGGGATTAAGCAACCTACAAAGAGAGCATTTATATTTATTTTTTGAGCCCCTTTAAGCATATTTTTATAAAGACATAATTAAATAATAGCTAACATCCTCTAAAACATACACCCTAACATCCGGCCTAAAATAATACATCATAAAACCAAACATACATCAAATCATGCACCGCCCTAGCATAAAACTAGAAGTGGTGACTTAATCTAATATGTGTGTATTAAGGCTTGTGTGGTATGTCCTAACTAGGCATTAAAGTTATAGTTTCCTAAGTGTGAAGAGATTTGATTATGAAGGGTGGTTTCACTTTAAGTGGCTTAATTGATTTGTAAGTTTTACTTAATATTTTTTATTTCATTTGATTTACACCAAATAACTACGATTATAAAAGAAGGAAATAGAGGATCACTCTCTTTTATCCCTACCTTAAGTCATTTCTAAAGCCAATTAATTAAACAATTCTCTTTAGTGAATGGCTTATTATATATTTTAATTAGTCCTAGATTTAGATTCATTTTAAATAAACTCATTCAATAAGAAAGGTATCTCAAGATTAATTGAAATGAATTACTATCACATAACACATGTTTATTTATTTCTTTTCTTCATATATAGCATGCATATGGTTAAGTCCTAAACATACATATACATGCAATTTATATTTTAGCATACTTGAATGATGAATGTAAGCAAATGTATTTGGAATTGATGTTTCATTTGGTTGAATTATTTTATCATATTATTTTAAAGCTCTATCTAAATTTTTATATAAAAGCATAAGAAAAGAACTTTAAATCATATGACTAATCAATCCAACCACTTGAACAAAATAAGAATGCATGTCTCTTTTTTTAAATTAAAAAAGAGGGATTTTCATTCATTAATTAAATACACATTCAAGTGCATAAAAGTTTTAAGCAAGTATGCCGCCATTATTCTGCACTGGGGGAATGAGGTAGGAACCTCCTTGGGGCTACTTAAAGTTGTGCATCCCTGAAATGTCCAAACTAAAATAGTCACTATTCTTAAATACATATGGATGTATAAACAACTATAAGAATAGAAAATTATGCAAAAGTAGAGTTTGATTTGATTAAATTATGGTTTTTATCCACTAGTTGTTTTACACATACACATATATATAAATTTTAAGTAGGTACGATGCCATTGTTCTGCACCAAGGGAGTGAGGTAGGAACCTCCTTAGAGCTACTTAAAGTCGTGCATCCTTGGGATGTCCAAACTAATATACCCACTACCCTTATATATATATATGAATGTGCATGCAACTATAGAAATGAAAACTATACAAAAGTTGGATTCAGTTTGATTAATTTATTTGTGTAAATAAATTAAAGCTCCATCTAAATTATAATGTTAAAATGCATAAGAATGAAATCAAGTTGGTATGTCAAAATTATTCTACACCATGGGAGTGAGGTAGGAACCTCCTCTACTTAAAATTAAAATGTCCACAGGATGTCTAGACTAATATACTAACATTCTTACTTATACAAATCAATATATGAATATAAGAAATAAACTAAGTCTATATTCACATGCACTTCCTATACATATATAACTAAAGTCATAACACATATTCTTATTCATTAAGAAGCTTTTGAAAATATAATTGTAATTTAATAGTGATAATAGCCACACATATTCTTAATTAAGTCAACACATGTAAATTGGCATAAAGGAAATCATTTCTTACTTAATTAATTTTTGAAAAGACTGAATGCATGACTACAAGTGGGATACAATATTTTTAATATGATTGAAAAGAAATAAAGAAACACAAGCATGTAATTTCATTCAATCCAACTAATTCCTAAGGAAAATCACATTAAACAAGATTATTTAAAATAAACCAAAGTTTGTTAAAGTCATTTTTGATTTCATATTTGATTTTATTTATGAAATGTGAAAGAGGTTTGCTGGTCCTAATCCCATTCCCATATGTGTGAGTTAATTTGATTCAATAAAAAGTAATTAGATTGATTTTATGGATTGATTTAAGTTAAGCATGGATTAAATCAATTAATTAACCCTTACCTATGTCACTTTAAGGTAATTAATTAAAAAATTATGAGCTAATATGAAATGCAACCACATAGAAGGTAAATGATAATGCTCCTATGAAATGAAAGGGGCATGTTGGTGTTTACTCTAGAATTGAGAAAAGAAATGACACCACATAGTTTAGGAATATTTTATTTAGATGACAAAATATGGCATTAAGGACTAAACATATTATCTAGAAAGATAAACATGCTCTCCTATAATGTATTTGATCATTTAAGTAAAAGACTCCTAAGTCTAATGGGTCTTTCGTGTGCCAGAGTATTTTCCCCTAAACTACATGGAAAAGTAGAACATGATTTATTTTATCTTGGGATCATGGTTCCCTATAGAGGCAAGCCTCTATAGTTAATTACATCTTAGGAAGGGTCTCTTCAAGAATACTCTCAATTAAATAAATAAGTGGTTATTCCAAAGATTATTAAAGTAGCTTTCAAAGGATTGATTTTGGGAAATTCAATTGGGAGAGGCCCAAATTGGAGAGTTATTTTTTAAAGTCAAATGGGAAAAGTAGGAAATTCTTATTTGATACCCATAGACATTTCATCTATCTTATGATGGGACTCAAATTTGGATTTTATTTTAGATTTCAGGTTGTCATTTTCTTAGAAATCTAAGGCTTAGATTCTAACAACACAATACTGTAAAAATACCTAGGGTTGAAGACTTATTCCTAAAATGATGCTTCAGAACCTAGTCTATGGACACTTCTTACACATGTCAGATGCTTGACCTAATTCTATCCTTCAGAATCATTGGTCATTCTTCTCACTTGAGAGAACTAGCTTATCCCTGACTCTTCTAGACTTACAACTTGCCTGGAGAAGGCTGCCAGCTAACACCACCTATGCGCATTTTAAATTCATGAAGTCAAGTCACATGAATGCAAGATGGCTGGGTTGTTGCATTTTTAGGAAAGAAATCTATGAACCTAAACTTATCCCTAATCCCTAAGATCATGTAGGGTATGAAGATGCACCTAACTAAAGCATATTTTTCAGATTTTTATAATTTTTGACTCAAGATTCATTTAGGTTATAAGAATATAATTTATGCCTAATGCATGCAATTAGAAAAAGATTGTGGGCCAAATCAGAATAGAAGAAGGCATACTTCCATCATAGGCTCTCAAAGGTCAAGCCCAAATTATCTGGCAAGGATGGAAGTCCTTCATTAATCAAGAGTGAAACAATATGATTTATGCATGATGTTAAAACATCTAGCTAAGGGGTTGCTACATATTTTATCTTTCTTTAATGCCTAGGCTTTTACATGAAGATTATGAGTTGTATTTTTTTTTTATTTCAATTGATTTAGTTGGGTAGAAAATTTAGTTTATCATGTCCAGGAATTCATCACAACATAAACATAGCACAGAAAGAAACCTAAGAAAAGCATGATGTTTCTATTGCGCACCCAAAATAAATCAAGGCAAATTAAATTATATAAGAAAAAGGCTTATGCTGTACTATTATACACCCGAAGAAAGAAAAATGGGCGTAGTTCTATATACCCCGACTAGAACTACAAGTTTAGATCTATGAGTCTTCTTTCTAGAAGTCTCCTTCTTGAGGACATCCATCGGGCTCTGGGGACCACCACCATCTCACGGTTAGTTAGCTCCTGTAATCCTAGACCCATAGATCTAACCTAATTCTAAGCATATATTTACATTTAGAATTTAAAAATAAATCCTAAATTGTACAAAATAGATGTTAGGAAATACACACAGCACACAAAGCAATTTATATTACACAAACATACAGGCTTAGCATTAATTGCTTGCCAAGTCCACCTATCCTATGGACTATGTTAAGGAATTTTTAGCACCTGCAAGCAAACAATAATTTTATGATCTATTTATTACAGTGATCCCTTTAACACAGTCCCCTACAGAAAATAGTGTTAAATCTAAAAAGAATGCCCTAGCATCCAGTGTAATAAACAAACAAGTCTATGCATCCAGTCTAAAGAAATACACCACACAAATATGTGAAGCACAGCACAACATATCACAGGAGATTAAAAGAAAATCACATAACGATCTAACCTAGATATAGACTCCATGACCTAAGTAATCTAGTGTGAGTAGAAGTGTGGTTTGTATGGTAAGGCTTTGCTAGGCTCCTTTAAATTCAAGTTTAAATTTGAAGTTTGAATTTGTTTAATTTTTACCATTGGTTGGTTTCAACTCAAATAGTTTAGTGGTTTAATTCCATTTTTATGTTCATTTTATTTGGTTAAAGTAATATTTAAGTTTTCAAGAATGTGAAATAGAATGAATTTCATTTTTAGGTGAAACTCACTTTATTCAACATCCTAAATCCTAAAGGTTTTAAAAGTACTAACTTAATCCATCTTATTATGTTATTTATGTTTGGATTAGTTTTATTTCTTTTCTTTTTTAAATTTGAATTATGTCATTTGTTTGAATTACTTTGATTTAATTTTGATTGTAGTTTGGTTATTTAATTTAATTAATTTAAAGAGATTATTCAATTAACTTAAGTTATTAAATTATGGATTTGTAAGCTTAAGGTTTAAGTTCAATAATATGAATTAGTACCTTAGGTTTGTTCATGGATTATGCTTAACCTAAAGTACTTAGGTTGATTACTTGATCTAATTTAATTAACCTAGGTCTTAGATTCATTATTTAAATTTATTAGACATGAATGATTTTATTAAACTTCATTGATTCAAAGGTTAAGATTTAAGTTAATTAATAATTTTATTAGCATACAGTTTTGTTTCATTAACCTAAGATTGAATTTGATCACTTTAATTGACTTAGGATATTTAGATAAGTTTTTGAATAGTTTTCTAATGTTTGATAGAGATTAGTTTGAATTACCACTTTTTTTAATAGGTTAATTAAATTTCCTTAACCTAATATTTGATTAACATTGACTTAGGAATTTAGAAATTTGAAAACTCCTAATCCAGAGATTATTTAGGCTTGAAATATTTCTAACAACTAGGGTTACATGCCAATTTTATATCCCTAAAGTTTCAGCTTGATTAGAGATGTAATTAAGGTGTAATTAAGGTAATTATTTCATTAAAACCTAAATTAAATATAATATATTAAGATTCATTAAGGGATTTTATTTTTTACTTATTCTTCACTGAAATACCTTTCCAATGAGGGTTCATTCATATTTTTTGGTTAACTGGTCGATTTACTATGATTAAATTAAGTTCAGGTTGTTTAATTGAATTATTTAATTCATTTAATTACCAAATTAAGTTAATTAAGGACTTATTAGGTTCAGATAGGTTTAATTAAGTTTAATAAGTGTTTTGATGCTCATTAATGTGTATTGTGTTGATTTAAGGCTGTTTGTTTTAAGTTTTCTAATTATTTCATTAATGGTTAACTAACTTAATTAATTAAAAGGCTAAGCATATCAAATTTTAATTTCCTTGAATTGAAATAAATCTCCAAAATTCCTAAGGTGTATTTTATGCTTTATTTCATTTCCCAAAGTTTCAAATTAATTGGATTATTAATTTGAGAGTAATTAGGGTTTAATGTTTTTTAATCAAACCCAAATTAAGGGAAAATTACCTAATATAAATTGGGGATTTTAATTTCTATGGATTCCTCTCATCAAGATGAATCCATTGAGCTTTTATTTGTAATTTTCTAATTTATATTTAATTTTTTATGATTTTTAGAAGCTTTTTGCATTTTTAAATTAATAAAATCCATTATTTAACCGATTTTAATGTTTTTTAAGTGGGGGTCCGGCGCGAGATCCGCGTGACGCATGGCACGCACGAGTTGGTCCATGTGGCACCGCATCAGCATAGTTCAAAACACGGGATCGCCTACGGATCGTCCCACCAAAGATCGGACGGTCCAGATCGATCCCGCGGTTCCTAAAGGGTGTAAATTGATCTTGTCCACCTAGATCTGGGCTTTCTGATCCAAATACACAGATCGGACGGTGGAGAGATCATCTACTTCAATTCCTATGGGAGCCGAGGATCATTAATAGTATTTTGCTAATATCTTTTGCTATAGGTAATGAAATCACACGATTTCAAGTGTTACATGATCATTGAAAAAAATCTTATGATTCTATACGGTTGGATCATATTGAAGATTGCATTTCCTATTAAACTGACCACAACTAAATTTCTTAAGAATAATCTTAAGGTCAATAATGGTATACCTCGATTCGTTAGACGATTGGCCTTGCAATTGATCATAGAGCTTCAAATGCTTGAACCGAGCTTGCTTACCAAAGGAATTAGGTTAATTCCTTATGGATTGCTCCCTAGACCAACCCTTGAATGCTCTTTTCAATTTTGATGGTTTGTAGTGATTAAGGACACTTGGGGGGGGAGGGGAAATTTCATTTTGGTTCAGTTTTGATATGTGAAGGTGTGTGTGTGTTCAATTTTCCTTGGGGAAGTCTCTCTGTGGGTTTTCCTATATGGTCGAGGGTTATATTGCTTTTTCCTAGCTATTCCTTGCTCAGTTTTGGTCATGGAGGACCTTGGAAGCTAGCTAGTGCACTCCTTTTCCATCCCACAATTGTCCTATGTGAAGAGGTGGTAATAATGGAGAAGGAATTTGACTTCTCCAATTCCTTTGCTTGCATTAGTTTTCCTTATTTGGATTTTATGCAATAATGCAAGAGAAGTTTAGGTAGCTTGATTAGGGATGAAAACCTTCATTATAGGGTTATGTCCCATCACCATCCCCATATAATTTAGGACAATCAATTTAGAGTTATTTTGATTTTTCTTGAGATTGAGTTCAATGCGGCTTATTTAGGTTATTTTGATTTAAGAGATTTAATTTACCTAATCTAGGCCTCCATGGACTCAAATTCCTTTGTTATTATGATCACACATATTCATTTGATTATTTAAAATATTTTTGGTGATTTAATTTAGTAAAATTTAGTGGGTTGACTTTTTTTGCAAGTGGGCCCATAAGTCAATAGGTTGACTAGAGTTGACTTTAGGTTTGACTTTAAATTTTTTATTTTATTTGCATTGATTCACTTGATTTAATTTATGTTGGATGTTTGATTTGGTTTTGCATTAAACCAAGTAAATTGGATTTAGCTCAAATTACATTTCCTAAGTTACTAAGCATAGTAACTTAAATAGTGAATTAGGAAATCCCTATTTGAACTCGAGATCTTTGCATTGCTAAAATAACCTCTTCCAAAATGAGGTCAATAGGGCCTAATGCAATTAACTCATAATTATTAATTAATTAAGCTTAAGGAGCTCACTTAATTACTCTTATAGTTTTCTCACATATGTGAACTAATCATAATTTCATTAGCTCTCTCTTTAGGTTATTGAACACCCAAAGAGCTACCCAAGAGTTAATCAAGGAAAATGGATTCAATCAAATTAATTAAGTTCATTAATTATCTAATTAAATCTTAATTTCCCTTAATCAACAATATGAAATGAACTTAAGGAAAGAGACAAAGAAGGAAGGTTAAGTCTCAATCCCTAAATCCTTTCAAATAGTTAATTAAAGTTCATATATGATTTGGATTTTGATTGATTTTGTTAATTAATTAATTAATGATTTTAATTAATTAATTTTAAAGAAGGAATGAAGATGATTTAAGAAAAGGATTGGAAGAGGGTCTCAATCCATTTCCCAAGTTTCTCCACTTGAGAGATCATTAAGCAATTAATTAATTAATCCTCTATTCATTTATTTAATTATCATTAATTAAGATAGAAGAGTAATTAAGGCTTAATCCATTGATTTTCCCAATTAATTATCCAATAAATCCCAAGAAAAATAAGAGAGGTAGAGGTCATCCCCCTAAACATCTCTGAAAAGTTTGAATTAAATTGGATAATTAATCAGAGAGTAATTAGGCTTATTAAATTTTTAATTAAAACTTTAATTAAGTATAAATTACTATTCAAATTTAATTAATAATAATTTTAATGGATTCCCCTTTAAAATACCTTTAAAATGAGCATTCATTTCTATTTTTTGGATTTTTTTATAATTACTTATAAATTTTGAAAGTTGCAGCATTAAAAATGGATTAATTAACCTAATTAACCCCTAATCACGCCATGGGCATGCACGTATGCTTTCCATGGCACAATGGGATTAGTTATTTATGTCAATGTCGCGGATGGGGATGAAATGCATTTTCGCGTGGGCCATCCAATCTAAGATCGATGGCCATAATTAAATGCAAGGATTAAAGGATTAAGCTGATAGATTTAAGCATGATCAGATCAAGACCGTCCATTCCAATCACACGGAATGGACAGTCCATGATCTGCCTCCTCCCGAGTGGCAAGAGACATGGACCGTTCATCGATTGTCGCTTAATCCGAGCTCACCCGAGCTCGAATGAAGATCAAATCAATCTCGCACCTTTGAGGAAGCACAAAAAACACATCCAACTATGGAAATCACATGAAATGGAACTTTTCTGCATAAAGGACCCACCTATTTTAAGTTTAAGCTCAATTTCAATGGCATACCTCTTCGGAGCTTATGACTGGAAATTCTAACGATTGAGGAAGCTTCATTTGGTAGAAATAAAGCCCTGTTGAGCCGCATGAGCTTTAGTTTGGTGTAGATCGCTCGGAAGACCAACCCATGACACTTCAATGAGTAGCCTTGGTCGAAATCCCACTTTCGGCAGTTGAAGGCAATGAGAGGTGATTCATTTTAGCTCATCTAGGTCTAAGGATGGTGTGTGCAAAGTTAATTGCACTTTGATTATGAAATGAGGAAATGGCAATCACTGGTATCCTCCCCTATTTCGATTTCATGTAAAACTGAGAATGGGAAATTTGGGGAGCACGAGAAATAGTGGAAATGGCTCTGGGAAGGAGAAGAAAGTGTGCTAAGGTTGAATCGAGTGCCGGTGTGTTGGTTTGAGTGAGAATGAGGGGAGTATACCCCCTCATTTCCTTGGATCGGAAGGCAATGGATGTTTTAGCTTTTTTTGGATCAATGGTTGTCATGGGGAGGTCGTGGTTGGTAGAGAATCATTCCATTTAACCTCTCATGAGTGGAGGAAGGGTGGGAGTTGGCTGCCATGGCAAAAGAAGTGGGCTTCCTTGATGCCAAGTGCTTTAATGGGAATGGGGAGGTGATTTCACCTCCCCATGAATCATGGCTGACCCAACCACCCTTGGGTCAGGTTAGTCAGGGTCCTTGGTGCCTAAGTAGACCAATGAATGGGTGCCAAATGGTCAAGGGGAAGAAAACCAAAAGTGCAAGTGTCTTATCTCATGGGATGCCCTAGACCCAAAGACAAAGTAGTCATTTGGCTATAGATTTAATTTGGGCAGATTTAAAATGAGTCAAAAGTGGGTCAGCCCAAGTTTCATGTCATTTGGAGTTTATTTGGTTTGATTTGGCTTGATTTGACCTATTTAGGTCAAATTAGGTTAGGTTGGATCAAGTTGACCAATTGGTCAAATTAGTTAGGTTGGATAAAGTTGACTAATTGGTCAAATTAGGTTAAACCAAGGGTTGGGTTAAGTTCACATGACTATTTGGAGTGTATTGGTGTCATTAGTTTGGTTCTATTTGCTTTGGATTTAATTTTGGCTCTTTTGGATTCATATAGGTCAAATGAGTCAAGTTAACCAATTTGACCAAATTGGCCAAATTGGCTTAGGTTGGGTGTTGGTTCAAGTTCAATTGGTTGATTGGAAATGATTGTAGGCTTTGGTTTGAATCAATTTGGATTTAATTTATATTTTGGCCAATATGATCCTTTAGGTCAATTTGGGCTAAGTTGGGTTAGGTTAACCAATTGATCAAATTAGGCTCAATTATGGCTTTGGTCAAGTTCAATAATCAATTTGGAATGAACTTGAGCCATTGGTTGTAATCAATATGATTTATGGTGCAATTTAGCTAGTTTAGGTTTAATTTGGGATAAAGATTGATTTGGTTTTGGTTTGATAATTATATTTTATGTTTATATTTGGAACAATGATTGAAGGAATGATTAAATCATGAAGAAATCTATGAGTTTTGAATTGATTTGGGTATCATTTAGCCAAGTTCAAGAAATTGGCTAGAAGGATAAAATTAAAAATTTTATTTTATTTGGGTTTGATTTTGGCTATTTGGATTGATATTTCATTTATATTTGAGAATATAAATGAAAATATAAATAGTTCATGAGAAAATCACTTGAGTTTGGAGTAATTTGGAAGCAAATTTGACCAAGCTTATGGGTGTAGGTCAAAAGGGCTAAGAAAGGAAACTTATTTAGTTTGATTTGAGTTTGGTCATTGGAAGTTGGATTTCATTTATATTTGTGAATATAAATGAAGGCCAATTGATTTATAAAGAAATCAATTGAGTTTGGGATAGTTTGGATTGATATTTGGCTAAGCTTATGAGAGTGGCTCATAAGACTTGGGAGGGAAATTTGATCTTGGATTTGATTTGAGATTGATTTGTTTGGTTTGGAATTTGATTTATGATTTGATTTGAGATTGAATTCATATTTGAGAAAGTCAATTGAATTGGGGTTTATTTCAATTTGGTTAAGGCTAAGTCCATAAGCTGAAATCAAAGGGCTTAGGAAAGGTCTTGGCATTTGGATTTGATCATGGGATTGAATCAATTGAAGTTGGGTTTGAATTGAATTTTGATAGTTTGATTGAAAGATTAAATTGATATTTGAGAAAATTAAATGAAATAGGATTGATTTGTATTTGGTTAAGGCTAAGTCCATTGGATGAAATCAATGGGCTTAGGAAGGGTTTGATCAAGGGCTTCAATCATTTGGCTTGGAATTTGATTTATGATTTGGGTTTGGAATTTGGATTTGAATTTGAGGTTTAGTTTGAGAATAAAAGCATGGATTGGGTTAGGCCATAGGGTAGGCAAGTTTTCCTAAGTCCCTAAGGCATAACTTATTCTTATAGCTAACTCTTCTAAGTCTCTAGGCTTAGGTTAAGTGTTCACCTAATCACTAGAAGTGTTTTAAGACTAAGGAGCTCTTAGTGTCTATAAAGTCCTAAATCTATGATGAAGTCGAGAACTCACTCCAAAAGTGAGGCAGGAAAAGGTGTAGTGACAAGGCACCATGCGTATTGGCGTTGATGAGACAATCAACAACATCCAAAGGTCATGCGCTAATGGAAATGATCTACCCCTAAAGAGGTGATAGATTCAAGATCTTAGTGCAATGTAACTCAACTTAGCCAAGGGCATAGAGGAAGAAAGGATCCAGGGATCAAGTATGTGAACCTTTCACTAGGGAAGCAGGTTCAGATTATCCATAGATAGGATAAGTGTTTGAGTTGATATGATATCATTTAGTTTTGAGGGCACATCTACTGGAGATATGAGCTTAGATTTTCTAGGGATAAGGTGGATTTAATTTGAACTACACTGGAGGGAGGATGATGGATTTGATGAAATGGACCCTATCGGTGTGCGATGGATCTACTAAGAAGAAGTTAATATCAGCCTAGACTTGTCTTAGATTTACAAATCCAAAGGGATAGTCTACCAGCCATCAGGTAGAACTAAACAACCTATGGGATGCCTTTCGATGTGCAACGATCAAGTTAGGAAGAAAGCTTATAGACTTACAACTTCCTAAGCAAGGAACCACTAAGGTGATCGGTGCAATAAATCCACCTAAGGTGACTATTTGAGCTTTATAGACTCACAACAACTCAAGAATAGTCATAATCAATTTATTTTTAGATAGGCCCTGTTAGTGTGCGATGGATCTACTAAGAAAGAGCTAATATCAGCCTAGACCTATCTTAGATTTATAAATCCAAAGGGATAGTCTACCGACTGTGAAGTAGAGCTAACCAATCTAAGGGGTGCCTTTCGGTGTGCAATGGTCAAGTCAGGAAGATAGCTTGTAGACATATAGCTTCCTAAACAAGGAACCACTGGTGTGATCGATTGATAGTACAATAAATCAAACCTGACCTATAGCTACCCATCAGTGTGCAATGATTATGCTGGAGAGAATGCATGATAGACTTATATCTCTTAAAGCTAGGACAATCGTCGGGTGACTGGTGTACACAAGTCAAACGACCTAAGCTACTCTAAGAGAGTCTGTAGGGACTTATCTCAACTCAAAAGTAGTCGCAATTCCTATAGGAGTTTTCTTTGGCGCCCTAAAGATAGGATGCCTTCTTGGGAAAATGCCGGGGTTTTGTTCCTAATCCAAAAGTGAAGATATATATTTTTTTTGTTTATATATTTGCGTAGACCATGTTGGTGTGTGAGGGACCATACTGAGAAGGAGCTTATAATAACTAGTCCCATCTTAGACTTACTAGACCAAAGGAGAATATGCATATCTACAAGATAAATTCTCCAACCATAGGGGTGGCTACTAGGAAAGGGGGAATGTCCAATCCGAGAGTAACCCGGGTAGTGTCTATATGGGGTCTCTAAGGACATGATCCAAATAGAGTGCCCATAAGGGAGGTGCCGCTAGGGGATTTATCTAGAAACCCTGTAAAAGAAAGCCTATAGGTATACGGTGGCCAACTCTAAGAGAAAGCTTGTAGACTTACATCTGCCATGAGTGGTGTATCCATGAGGTGGGTCATCGTCAGCATGGCAATAACCAACCAACCTAAGGTGCCCATCGGTTTGCGATGATCAATCTGAGAAGAAGGCTTGTAAACTTACATCTTCACAGATGAAAATGATCATCAGGATAGTTTATCATCAGTGAGACAGATGCTATCTGACCTAGGGCAACTGCCAAGTGGGGAGTCCCGTGTAAGGACTAAACCCAAACTTGAAGTAGTCAGGAGGAAAGCAGCCACTGGGGGACTTATCATAAACCTCAAATATACTCGACCCAGTCAGATCATGATGGCTAGTCTGAGAAGAAAGCATGTAGACTTACATCTTTTTAAACAAATTCAACATGGGGTAACTTACCGATACAGAAACCTAAAAGAGGAGCTCGTCGGTTTGCAATGGTCAAGTTAGAAGAAAGCTTGTAGACTTACAATAAAAAATAATGGGTGACACAAGCAAAGTAGTATGTCATCCCACAGCTAATGAGTGAGTGTCATAGGGGGCTTTATCCCACTTCAAAATAGCCCAAGATAAAAGATATGTGTTTGTTTTATATTTTTGTTGTGTTGTGGAAGAAGGAATAGGATGCTTCTTGGGTTCTCTTACACCTATCCTAAACACGTCGAAGGATGGATGAAATAGTGTCACAAAGGGCAGTTGTGACTCCACCAAGAAAGGATGTCGCTTGGGTTCTCTTACACCTAACTTAGTTGTACTAGTCAAAATAAGATGCCTCTTGGGTTCTCTTACACCTATTTTAATAGCACTAAAGAATTGTGTGTAGTTTGTGTTTATGTTGATGAAAGATAAGATGTTGCATGGGTTCTCTTACACCTATCCTAAACACGTCATGGTGGATTCGCAAGCAATGATATTCCTCAACGATTATGAAGGGATGGAATTTGAGATTAAAGAAATTTTATTGATGATTAATTTGAAACAAGATTTATGGATAATAATTTTTTAGGTAGAGCCCATTGATTGAAAGCATGGGGTGCTCTCCCCTACAATTTATAAGCTGATAAGATCCTCCTTGGTAGGCCTTCTATATGGCAAAAGGGCCTTCCTAAGTAGGTTCAAACTTGTCTCCCATCTTTCGACAGGCAACAATTGGTCTCCTTAGAACTAAAACAAGCTCTCCTACTTGAAAAGCTCTAGGACAGACCAACTTGTTTTGAGCTTGAATCATTTTGGCTTTATACAACTCGAGGTTCTGGCATGCCCAGAGGTGTCTCCCCTCCAATCCTTCTAGCTCTTCTAAACCACAACTTGGCATTCTGCTCTGTTTTGATCTTACTACCCACAGCTATCCTTAATGATGGAAGTTGGACTTCTAATAGTAGAATTGCTTCAGACCCATACACTAAGAAGAAAGGGGTAGATTGAGTTGGAGTTTTGTATGTGGTGTGGTAAGCCCACAAGGCTTCAGCTAACTGCTCATGCCACTATCGCTTGTTATCATAGAGTGTCTTCTTTAATATTTGGATGAGAGTTTTGTTGAAGGCCTACCAAACCATTTTCCTCGGGTAGTAAATGGTAGTATCTCCAACCTATGTTATGCCTTTGGACAAAGGCTTGATTTTAGTGCTCTTGAATGCAGTACCATTATCGGATATAATTCATCGAGGCACCCCAAACCTATATATGATATGGTTCTTGAAAACTGGAGCGCATCGAGCTATGATCTCTAGTGGGATTGCCTCACTTTGAAAAGTAGTCGATGGCAGCTAGAATGAATCAATGACCCTTGGAAGAAGATGATTGATCACCCACTATGTCGATACCCCAACACTCAAAGGCCAATGTAGGATGTAGAATATTGAGTGGTTGGTGTAAGACCACACCATGCACGACATTAGTGGCATCTCCTTCGTCCATGCGGTATGATCATCAAGGCCAATAATATCCTAGTCTTTTGATCTTGGATTAAATCTTCGGACCAGATTGATGTACTCCACATAAACTTGAATGCACCTCAATCATGATCTTACGGGCTTCATGTTTGTCCAAACAACATAACCACATATAATCAAAGGACCGTCGGTATCATCCACTAGGAAAGGGCTCTACTTCACCGATGCTAGTGACTTCTCTTGAGGTAGTTTCTATATTTAGATAATCCGAATGGTTTCCAATCCAACTCCTCATCCTTTTTGGCAATGACAACCTCCCCTTCAAGAGAGAGTCTCTCAATGAGTTCAACATCAACAAGGGATAAGACTTATCTATTTTGGACCCTTAAGCTTGGCTAATGCATCTACTACAGTGTTCTCTCCTCAAGAATCTTGTAGATGATAACCTTTAGGATTTGAGCCAACAACTCCATGGTGTACTTTTGGTAATGATGGAGCTTAGGCTTTAGAACTTTGTAAGACCCAATTTGGTTGATAACTGAGAATCCACAAGATGTTGATACTCTGGATGCAGTGTAATGGCTAACTCCAAACCAGTAATCAGAGCCTCATATTAAGCTTTGTTGTTGGTACATGGATTGGACAGATGATATGAGAATCTCATCACATTGTCGAGTTAGAGAATTATTCCCGCCTTTCCGAAAGAGTAGATCATGGTTCTTCTCCCTTTTGAAAGAAAGCCACACCATCAAAATACTTCTCCCAGGGGTGAATACTAGTGTCCCCTAAGTTCATGATTTGTTCATCAGGGAGGTCATCACTAAGCGGGGAATCAGCTGGAAGTGGGTGTGATGCTAAGAAATATGTTAATGCTTATCCTTTCACTGCACGGAGGGGGTATAAAAGTGATGTCAAACTATGACAAAATGATGGACCAATGTGCTAACCATCTGGACAATATCGGTCTGGTCATGAGATATTGCAGTGGATTGATCCTAGAGATCAAGTTCATCTTATAAGAAAGCATGTAATCCTGTAACTTTTGGAATGCAAAGATTAAATCTTGGCAGTGCTTTCAATAGGTGGATAGTTTACCTCAATAAGGATTAGATGATGATTGAGATAGTAGAGAGTGCTTTCCTTCCCTTCATCATTGGTTTCAGCCAACAAAGCACCAAGGGAGTCATCCAATGTGCAGTATATAGTATGAGCAGCTTGCCCGAGATAGGGGCTACTAGAACTGGTGGCGTCTTCAAATTGTGCTTGATGCCTTCAAAAGTATGGTGGCACTTGTCATCCCACTTGAACTTGGGGTCCTTTTTGACAAGTGATGAGAATGGCTGGCATCTCCTTGATAGGTTGGAAATGAAGCATCTTAGATATGCTAACTGAAATGATGAGTTGAGTTAGACTTTTAGGGGTGGCATTTCTAATTTCACCTTGATTTTCTCAGGATCGATTTCTATTCCATGGTGCCAGATAACAAATCCAAAGAATTTCCCTAAAGCTACTCTGAATGCACACTTCAAGGGATTCATTTTAAGGTTAAATTATCTTAAATATTCAGAAACTATTCTCAAGTCAAAGAGATGGTCTTCCTTTTCTTTGCTTTTGACTACAAGATCATCAATAACATTCAACGATGATAAATGAGTTCATTGAAGATCGGTCAGCTTGTATGTACCGATTTTAAGGCTGAAAGGCATGACCTATAGCAAAAGATTCTGATCGGGGTTCAAAATGCAATGTTTCTTTCATCTTCAAGGGCCATCTTTATTTGGTTATAACCATATGAGCCATCCATGAAAGAGAAGACTGTATGAGATGAGGGAATGTCTACCATTAATTCTAGGATTGATAGTGGAAATTCATCTTTAGTACATGCCTTATTTAGATCCCTAAAATTGATACATATGCAAATTTGGCCATTCTTTTTCTTAACTGGAACTACACTGGCCAACCAGGTATGATATTTTTATTACCTAATAAAGCCAACATCGATTAGTTTTTTACTTCAAAAATGACATGTTGTTTGATGTCTAATCGCATGTGTCTAGGAGATTGCTTGATAGGGTTAGCATAGGCTCTATTGTTACTTTGTGGACTGCCACGTCAGGAGATAAACCAGACATCTCTTCATAACTCCATGTGAAGTAGTCCTTAAAATCAGTCAACAGCCTAACTAATTCATTAGTTTCAATATTATTCAACAAAGAACTGATGTATGTTGGTTGTGGATTATCTTTAGTTCGTAAGTTAATCTCTTTGAGCTTGTCAATGGTTGTTGATCATCTCTATTCAACTCGTGGTGCATCCTTGACTTCAAAGTCATTTGGATCATCTGAAGTTTCTAAACACACCTCCTCATATGAGTTAGCATGATTTGAAAAGAACCTATTAGATTTCAAATGATTGGTGATGACTAGGTAATAGTTGTCACCATCGACTAGACTAACTATACTGAATCTTAATCCTGGTCTTGATTGAGGATGCCTGCTTTGGTTGTCCCATAACCTTTCAATGTAGTCTGATCCGTGTTTAGACCAAGTATGTGGGATTAATCTCGTCTTTGCTAAATTAAGAGCATATGTTGAATACCAATCAAAAGGCAATTATATTAAATATTTATATGAATCATCCTGAAGTTCTACATCAACTTCATCACTTGAGGATGATGCTCCCAAAAAGAACCTCTGAAACTTCCCATCTATGGATGACTTAGGGGATTCCTTAACTACCAAACTCTCAACTTTTTGAAAGGAAAGTGGGCTTAGAGCTAAGGTACCAAACTGACTCCTGACTATTTCATAAGCAGACTTGGATACATTTATGCTTTTCTTTGGAGCTCGGTCTTTGTCATTGTCATGCTCAAACATCAGCTCAAAAGGGATCTGCTACTGAGAAGAGCTAGCTGGTGTGCTAACCACATAAGACTCATCCTCTTAACTAGATTCTAAGTCTATGTGGATAGCAGGTGTACTCTTGGTGGCTGGAACATATCTCCTATTAGGTGGACAATAGGGAGGCTATCCACCTCAGGCTTGTGACTCCTGCCTTTGCTGTGGAGGTCGGTCATCCCACCATGTTGAATGGAGTAACTGTGGGTGGAATCCAATGTCAGGCTCTATATCTTCCCCTGAGTCCATGTCTCACTCTCTTTTATTTTCTTTTATTTTCTCTTTTTTCTTTTCTTTTTTAATTCTTATTATTTTTATTTTTTTTCTTTTTGTCTCTCTTCAAAATCTTAACTAGATTCACCATAATGAACTTGTTGATTTTGGGGAAATAAATGCATCCTCATATATCTCGACCCCATGAACTGTGGAGGGCTTGAGATCTCGTTTGATGTAGTATGCAATTCCACCTCTCATGAACTTCATGCACTGATGTAGAGAGGATGGAATTGTGTTGTTCTCATGTATCCTTGGTTTCCCAAGCAAAGCATTGAAAGATATATCTGAGTTTATGATATGAAACTTGGCTTTTATCTTCTAGTCATCTATCTCTAATGGCAACACTATGGAGCCTAAGACCCACTCGCCTTATTCATTAAATCCTCTCAACATCATCCTCTCATTTTAGAGTTTAGAGATGTCAATCCTCAAGTAGACAAGGGTTCTTAAACTCATAATGTTGATGCACCTTAATCAACCAAAACTCTTGATATTGATATGTCCAATAATGTAAAGAGGGTGATTGTGTTTGGTCATTCCTAGAATCAAGTCTTCATCACTAAATATAACTCCTATGATGTCCTTTGAGCTATGTGCCTCCTCTTTAGTGAAATTAAGCTAAGCATATCTCGATCAAGAGCCTTGGCTAGAATTCCCTCATCTCTTTGGATAATACAAGGGCATCGTATATGCTTAATTTAGTTGGAAACTTTCTCAAATGTGCTAGAACATTGTAATCAACTCTAACTTGGTCCTCCACAAGCATATCCATAGGTGGAGCATCTTGTGGAGGGTTATCTGCTCACTGGAACCAATGACTTGTTTACCCTTATCCTGAGGTGCTACCCAGGTAGAACACTTTCACTTACTTGACTTGTGACTTCATGGAATGATGAACTTGTGAAAGTTCTACCTTCTCATCGTATACTACAACTTTTCTATGGGATCCTGAGAGTTGACTCCAAGTCAATCTCAAGAGGTGAACATTGATTCGAAAAGGAAAGTCTTCGAATCAGAGAGGATCGAGAATGACTAGAGCTATCATTATTATTTTCTAGACTTGGAGAGTTTTCAATAGGAATAAAATCTAAAGTATCATAAGTGGACAAAATGTAAGTGAAAGCTTTCTTCATTGATATCTTTTTAGGTGGAGGTACATGATAGAAATCTAATAAAATAAGCGGGGTAAGGGATTTAATGCCCTCGTCCGCTGATACAATGCTCCTAATGGTAGAAGAAGAGCTAGTGGAGGAAGAAATGGTAGCTGCAACTATGGATGGAGTGCTAGACTCAGACGGTGGTTGAGCTATTGGGCTATCCCGGGCAAGTAAGGTGGACTGCTGGTGCTGCTGTCGGGCTGTCACCTTCTTCAAGTTGTCTTTGGCAACTTGTAAACCTTCCTTGGTGTTGGAAGTTTAAGCTGCCTTAGGCACCTGTAAAGAGATTTTCTTAATTTTAGAAACTACTTTCTTAGAGGTTTGGGATAAGGCAATATCCCAACCTTCTTTTATCGTAAGAGGATCACAGGTTTTCCCAAAAATTACCCTAATATAACTAGAAGGTTGTTCTAATAAGTATTCCTTGGGGATAACTACAATGCCTGACTTATATCTACGCTCAAGCCAGTCCTTAAATGTAATATAATCCTCTAAGACATTTCTAATCATGCGATGGTAGGGGAAATAGTTAAGATCATCACTCTTGCCCACTTCTCCGACCTCTGCACTGGTAACTAAAGTCGGGGTTTCTTTAAGAGATTCTTAAAGATTTTCTACTCTCTCTTGAATAAATATGGCTTATTCAATTTATCATCAACAAGAGTAGGTTTGTTGTAGAGGGAATGGTTGTTGTAATGGATGAGGTGGTAATATGATGGCAGTGGTGGGAGGTGGCAAGGAGGAGGCTTTGAGCGGTCTCTCTGGACTCACAGGCTTTGGTTCCCTTATCCACACCTCTGTCCATGGCTTCTTCTCGAACACCTTATGTGGCTTGGGCTGTGATGATTGGTTGGGAAAGGGCAACTATTTAGCCTCTTCTTGTAGGCTAGCCATGCTTATTAATTAGTTTCTCAAATGTAAGGATGGTAAAGCCCTTAAGCATGAAGACAACTGGCCCATGAATATTCTTGAGAAGAATCTCAATGGCATGTTGTTGGACATGATGCATTTCATGCTCAGTTTGCCACTTAAGAATATAATCAACAAGGGACTCATTGGAAGTTGTGTCTTGCTACAGATCTGGTTACTCTTTGATGAGCTCCCGTGAACCTCTTGATGAAGAGATGCTCCAACTCAGCAAAAGTCTCTACCGAGTCGTTGGGTAACTAGGCATACCAATCAAATGCAACCCCTGCTAGGTTGTTCATAAAAATTTTGAACAATAATCACTACCAGCATACAACTAGCTCTAAAATGTGTAATATGCGGGTTCCCATCATGATTTTGAAGGAGGAAGGTGGTACAAAACCCTTGGGGTATTGAACTGCATCAATTCCTCCGGGTATAGTCTACCCTTTGGAATATATGAGCTCCCCTGGGCTTGTGTCATTTCTTCCTTCACCTGCTACTCTACCATGTGCTTGATATCCTTTTCATGCATTGAGGTGCCATCTGTAACCTTCCTATGCAAACTACTAGCATCATCCTCTATGGGAGTGCACCTAGGACGCTCTAGGGTTTGTACCAACTCTAGACGGTGTATCATAAGAGAAAGGCGGTTGAGTTCTGTGCAACTCGCCATCAATTCCTTAATCTTCTTCCTCATCTAGTCAATGTGATCATCCCTCTTTCTAAGCTGGCAAAGGAGGTGCTGAGTCGAGTGAGAAGTGTCACCCTCCTCAAGCACATCACCTTCCTGGCTGGTCTGATCCTGTTGTAAGGATGCCTGAGTATCAACCATGTGGACCTCAACCATGTCATCCAACATGTCAACCTCTTTGGGATTGAAGCTAACCCTATCCCCATCCTGATCGGAGCGGTCACTCCCAAAATCTTGACAAAGTAATTTCTAATATGTCATCTAGTGATCGATCTACTATGTCATTTGGCTGGGACAAATACCCCTACTATAGGACTTGCCTAAATGGCAACACACTTTCTTATCATGGCTTCCTCATTGGGAGGATCAACTATCATGGGGACCGCATCTGTGTCCCCTCTCTATATCTTTGTATGTTGTGGTGGAGGTGGTGCGATGATGATGCTCTTGGGTCACCATTCACCCTCCACCAGGTGAGGTGGGTTGAGCGGGAGCTTCGATCTCACCTCGATAGGTGGAATGGATGGGAGATCCTTGAGCCATGGTCGGATCACCAGAGGGGAAGGTCTTTCCCCGGATGGGGGCTTCTGAACCTTAGCGGGAGTGGTAGATGATGCAAGTTGTACGGGTGGTGGTGGACGATAAGGGGAGCGGTGTGATGACAACACTAACTACCCCTCAATGGGAGATCTCTTCCTGCGACAGATTTCTCCAGTAAGAACAATCCTATCTAAATGATCAGCCCTAACGAGTGATGGTCAAAAATATCCATCGAGGCGGAGGCTGGCTAGCCATACCCAGTTCTCTCCTTCCACGAGTACTCAAGCCTCCATGACTCTCTCTCTCTCTCTCTCTCTCTCTCTCTCTCTCTCTCTCTCTATGGATCTAACCCCTAACACTCTAAGGATCAACAATCATAAGTCAAATAAGGTACCAAACTCAGAGCATTTGTATGCTCTGTCGACCTAGTGTAGAACAATCCTAAGTCTGGCATAGCTCCTATGCTCCTTAGCCAATGTCTCATGGTATGCTGGTGGTGGAGGAGAAGCAGCAATCCTTCGGCAATCTTCCTCTCCATATAAAGCCGAGAGGGGGTGGAACTTATTACTACTCAGAAGTGGAGAGACCTCACGGAGAGAACCCTTCTCAACTAAATGGAAAGCAACATCAAGCTCTCTGGCTGCTCACTCGTGCTCCCACTTAAACTTTCAATTTTTATTGAGGCGAGTATGAGTGAACAAGATGAAGCGAGGAACTCACTAAAGTATCTCAAGAAAGGCTAAGATAGCCTTCCAGGGTGACAATGAAGAGGTAGTAGCTCTCGCTGGAGCTATAGCAGGGACAACTGGATGAGCAGGTGCTGAAACTATCAATGAATGGGGTGTGGGAACCACTACGGCCTTACTCTTTAGTTGAGGAAACTCAGAGTCATATGGGATATCCAAGTGGATGAGTGGTGTCCACCTCATCCACCTTAATGGTGAGGCCCTCAGTAATGGACCCCTCAAAACGGCCAAAATAGATCAAGTGTTGGCATCGGTCGTGGTGAGATTGGCGATCC